>JASTUB010000188.1:0-29646 GCA_031124825.1 Saccharomycopsis vini
TTGTTATCGTACCTTCTGAGTGGTATTACTCCTTATTCAGTCAGCGCACCAAACGTGGGAACTGGATCACTGACGAGCGTGGGAATCGAACTCGCGCTCTTTTTTTCGTGCATTTATGGACCGACCCGCTGCACCAACCTACCAGTTTAACTAGGTCTATTATGTAACATTTAGAAGAAAGTGGGCGTGTGGCGTAGTTGGTAGCGCGCTCCCTTAGCATGGGAGAGGTCTTGGGTTCGATTCCCAACTCGTCCAAGTTTTTAACTTAGCCGTATTGTGATTCTTCAAGTATACTCTGACATTCAATATTTTTTACTGAAGTTTTGATTCCTTAAAGCATCCGAACTTTAATAAATAGCCATATTGGGGAATCACGAAAAAAAAATATTCTTGCCTTCGATCTCCTTCTATTTTTCAATGTCGTCATTTTGACATATGTGGGTCAGCAGAGACCGTCAAATTTCATAGAAAAATTCAAATTCAGACACGCATAAATTGGATTCCTCGTATTTGCACTTCGAATCAGAACTTTAAAAAATTGTGAGTTGTCTGTCGTCAATGTACTTATACATACCTATAGATTTTGATGTCGCTGGTAGTTTCCACTCCGCTTACTTTTTTCATATTCTTTTTCTTTTTTTTTTTTTTTTTTTTTCAGTATGGGGATTGAGACATTGAAGTAAAAGATGCTGCCGATCTCCAGATGTTTCTGTATTTAACATTCGCTCATGCTTACTCGTATTGAGTATGACTCAAAAAAGAATGTTCAGAAGAATATTTGAATATACACGAATTCGTATTTTTTTTGTTGAAATCATCAAAAAAAATTCATAATCGGTTGTGACACAATCCGCTCTGTTGTTGTAATTGCGTAAAGATTTTCAATCTATAGAATTGTACAAACTAATATGTATTTACGATCACCATGTCTAATACTTTAAATTATTCGTTTTAAAAAAAAATGAAACAAAAAGATTTTTTTTGAGCAAAGAAAAATAGATTAAGGAAAAATAGCTGAAAAAAAATACAAAATTACCAACAAAAATGCAATGTTTTTGCTGAATAAATAAATAAAAAGTGGTTAAATATCATATCTCTGATCTTTCACTGACACCAGAATACATATTTCTCAGCAATAGTTTTTCTGTTCTGAATTTTTCATATAAAACGTTATGTGTAACATCTTTGAACTCCTGAATATGCGAACCAAATAATATAGTTTTGAGAATCTTGAAATCACAGATGATGGGATCTTCAATATCAACCTCGCCCCATTCATATTTCCTGGAATGAACTACTTTTCCATCTTCCAAGAACTTAGTTGAGTTAGCGCCGATTATCGCAAAAGGCAATTGATCGTTAATAAAACCATCATCCGAAGAAATGTCTTCTTCATAATTGAAATCAACGCCTCCTGCATCTGAGTCATGTTTAGTAAAATCGTATATTTCTATGTTATTCTTCTTGATATCTTCCATAACTAGTCTCTTACTTAATTCAAGCTCTTTTTTCGTGAACATATCGGCTTTACTAATTATGGGAATCAAATTTACTCGTGGATACAAAGCCTTCATTAGTTTAATATCCAAAGCATTCAATCCTCTTGAGTTAGTAGTGATGAAATATAAAGCAACATGGATTCTACCATCTGTGAATTTTGGATTACGCTTAATACGACATTCTTCTTGCAAAATTAAACTGAACTCGTTTTCAATATAGTTGACAATCTTTGAACAATGGTTTTCGCTATTTATTGATTCTCCTAGTCCGGCGGTGAAAACAACATTTAGAGAAATGGGAGTTGATCCTGGTTCTGTGATGTCTACTTGATGTTTTTCGATTTTTAAAGAATCAGTTGAAAATAGTAATTCTTTTTCTGTCATCAAAATTTCCAAAGGCTCTTCTTGATCAGTAGAAGAACTCAACCTTGGTGAGTTGTTGTTGACATGAAGCCTTCCTGGCTGATTACAGAGAGTATTAACAAATGTCTTTTTTCCACTGGAAGCTTGACCACAAACTAGTAAAGAAAAACGAATCGGTTTTTTTGCGAGTTTATTTCTTCTTATTTCTTCTGGTGTCAACTAATGTTTAGTCTAGTTAGATGTATGTTATCAATTTTCGTATCAAAGGAGGAATCATAATTACCATTTTTTTTTCTTAGCTTTTCTCTTTTTTTTTTTTTTTTGTGTTTCTTTAAAATAATTATAGGATGCTATTTTCTCATGGTAATATAAGTACAATAAATAAATAAAATCTCAATAAAGAAAAAATAGGGAAAAAAAATAATGATTAAAATTTACTGTAATCCTTAGGGATTGTTTTTGTGGATAAGATATGCCAATTTAGGGTGCGATGGGCGCATTTTGCAGGTGAGATGGTGATTCTGGCATATAATCTGCAACCTGCAAAAATGTCTTGTTCACTTGCATTTGGAATATGCTCGTCTATGTAATTATATGTAATGGTGTGATGCTGATGATATATTTACACAATACATGAAAATATTGACACTTGAAAAGAGTTTTAAAATAAAATAAAATAAGAAAAAAAAATGAATAGATGATAACAGAAACTATAATAGTCATAAATAAAGTAAGAAAAAAAAATCATTTATTGTTTGAAAACAACTTTGCAAATGTATTTAACTGTGTGACTGCTAAACTAAAGCTGATCATTTTATTGTTTCTTGCTTTTCTTGACTTGGCCATTTAATGTTCGATAAACTTGTAGATCAAAAAACAGATGCATAATCAATATAATATAAAATTTCAAGAAATTAATGAAAGAGTTATATCAGAAAGTCTAAAAATGAATTGAATATATGGTTCTAATTTTATCAACAAAAAAAAAAAAAAAAAAAAAAAAAGGTATTTAAACATTTGTAATTCGCCAGAGATCTTTCATAGCAAATTTAATTTTATTCTTTATTTTTTCTATGCTTTTTTTCCCTCTATTTTTTTTTTTTTCTTTTTTTTTTTTTTTCAATTCCCACATAGTCAAGACAAATATCAACTTTATGAAAGAAAAAGTTAAATTACCTTCATTGAACCTGTTTCATGGAACTGTGAGTACAAACAACAATGATAAAATAAATCTTCCCTCGATTGAAGAAATAATGCCAAACGTCAATTTCATGTCACAATCTAATCAAAGTATTGATATGTGTGTATCCCCATCTTTAGGCTCTTTTAGTCGCGATCACATAGGGCAAATTGGTTATATTCATGTTGATGAAATGATAACAAATACAAAAACACAATTTCATATGTCAATACCTGTCGAAGCCACACCCAACTTCTCAAACAATTTTTCACTTGGTGAAAATAGGAATCATGAACCTTATTTTGGACTTAATCAACATCAAAACCAAACTCTATATCAATCGCAATACAATCATGAAATTGAACAAAGGAGAATAGATCATCTAAATCAATTACAGTTTCAATATCAGAACCAAAGTGTACAGCAACCACGATTGAATCCACAACAAAATTTTGCTCAATCTTATCACCAAAACAACATTGTTGGTTCCAATTTAGAGTACATATATGAATCTTCGGGAGAATCTAATGGAGGTTGTAAAAAAAAATTAAGTCGGGTCAAAACTGGGTGTTTAACTTGTCGCCAGAGGCGTATCAAATGTGATGAACAAAGACCAATTTGTCAAAAATGTGAAAAATCGTGTAGAAGTTGTGAATTCCCTCCGCCAACAAAAGATGTTACTGGTGAAAAAAAGCTATCCAAAAAGAAATCTTATTCATATTTTTTTGACAATAAAAAAAGTCAGTAGTCATTGAAGTATCATCCAATGGTACTAATCAATTTTTAAATTCGAGTTGGTTTATCATCAATTTTGATTATTCAAAAGTGTTTTTCTTATTTCTTTGAACGAAATAACTTGACTAATCTCGTTCCATTAAATAATAATAATAATAATTCTCTTTTATATCAAATTCGATAAAGAATTGCCTTCTGTTTTGATAGGAAGTCTGAAAAAAAAAAACAAGGAACAATGCTTTAAAGGAAAAAAACAAACAAACAAACTGAATAGATTTTTCTTAAAAACTTCAAAACTTTTTGATTTCTGAGTTTTCTTTTTTTCTTTTGTTTTACCATATCAGAAAATCTAAATCTGATGGATTATCAATAATTTAATATGAGGCTACACTTCTCAACATGCATGCAGCACAGTGTTTTTATACGTGTTACTGGATAAAGGGGTTTCATAGAACACATTCGAAGTTAATTCTTTTTAAATGTCAAAAACATACAGGTTCAGAATTTAAATTATTAAAACAGAAAGTCAACCTATTCAAAGTTCCTCTACTAAAAAAAAACTTTCGATTCTTGTAGAGAGAATACCAAAATTTGGAATGGATCCTAACTTCTTGAAATGTATGGCTTCCAAGAAATAGAACACTACTTTTGTTTTTCTTTAATAATCCCTGTTGGGTTGGGCTTTGCTGAAGATGAAATAAAAAGTAAAAAAAAAAAAAAAAAAAAAAAAGAAAAAGAGTTAAGAACTTTTTCTAGTTAAAAGTTAAATTGACAATTGGGTTGATTATTTATAGTTTTTTTTTTAATTAGTCTTATGTTCTTATTCAGTATTTGTTTCAATAATACATTAATTTATTATATTCAATCAACCTCTTAATTTTTTTTTTTTTTTTTTTCATTTTCAATTTTCAAAAACTTGCTTTGTATTTTTTGGCTTATGACATGATAATTTTCAATCAGGTAAAAAGTTACGTCAGTGATTTGAGTGGGTTATTTTTTATTTTTTATTTTTTATTTTTTATTTTTTTTTTATTTTTTATTTTTTATTTTTTTTTATTTTTTTATTTTTATTTTTATTTTTATTTTTTAATTTTTTTATTTTTTCTTTGTTTTTCTATTTTTTCTTTGTTGTTCTATTTTTTTCTAGAACTTTTTAATTTAAAGTAAAAAAAATAAAAATAAAATAAAAACCTGCTGTTATGATAACCCATGACGTAATAATTCTTTTTATTATACAACCGAGAGCAACCATATGTAACTGTTTAATGATACTTACATAACAATCCCTACAGGCTATAGCAATAGAAATTATCATTTAAATTGTTTGTATTTTTCCATTTATTGTACAGTATTTTTCTCGGATTTTTATTTAGTTATTATTTTATTTTTTGTTCCATTAAACCGAAATAGTCTATTTCCTTTTTTTTAAACAATTTTTTACAATACTATACCTTCTTTTCTTTTTATTACTCAATTGAACTCTGACTATAAAGCAATCAACATAATTATGCAAAGTACTGCTACTAACGAGGAGCAAATTACTCAGAAAGCCCCTAGCTCTCCCCAAATAAAATCCGTGCCATCATTTTTGAATAATGACAATATAGATGGTCTAACGCCTTTGCAACGCAACACAAAGACTTCAAATCTTTCATTATCAGATCAATGGGCTGGCCTCAATAGTGCTAAGAATTCATTTGCGAATTTGAATTCTATGGGCTCTTCTCATAATCTTCGTGGTAACAAATCAAGATCTTCTTCTTTTTCACTTAGTCGCAACCCATCACTTATCATCAAGCGTCAAAATAAACAATCAAGAATTGACCATCCACGTATCGCCAACTATGCCTTTGCGTTTGATATCGATGGAGTTATTGTCAAAGGCCCTGATACAATTCCTCAAGCAAAAGAGGCTCTTAAGATGCTTAATGGTGCTAATGCTTATAATATCAAAGTGCCTTATATATTTGTCACTAATGGCGGTGGTAGAACTGAAAAAGCAAGATCAGAAGAATTATCAAAGCGCTTAAGTACCAAAATCGAAGAAAGTCAAGTCATTCAAGGACATACTCCAATGAAAGATTTGGTTAGTAAATACAAGACCGTTTTGGTTGTTGGAGGTGTTGGCGATGCTTGTCGTAAAGTAGGGGAAGGTTACGGATTTAAGGATGTTGTTACTCCATTGGATATATTGAAATGGAACCCAAGTGTCACTCCATATCATACTTTAACAAAAGAAGAATTAGAGGTTGCTAGAGATCGTGACTTTAGCAAATTAAGTATTGAAGCTATTTTGGTATTTGCAGATTCTCGTAACTGGGCTGCAGATCAACAAATAATTTTGGAATTGTTGTTAAGTAAAAATGGTGTTATGGGTACGGTTAGTAAAACTTTTGATGAAGGCCCACCAATTTACTTTGCTCATTCAGATTTCCTTTGGTCTACAAATTATGGATTATCAAGATATGGTATGGGTGCCTTACAAGTTTCAATTGCTGCAATTTTTGGTGAGCATACTGGAAGAGAATTGACTGTTACCAGATTTGGTAAACCACAAAGAGGAACTTTCAAATATGCCGATAAGGTTCTCAATCTTTGGAGAAAGAATAAATTGCATGAATATGTCACTAAAGAAATGGAAGAAATGTCTTTGGATGAAAAGGCTGAACAAAGCGAAGAAAACGAAGAAAACAAAGATTCTGTTTCAAAAAATTCTTTAAAAAAATCTCATCAAGCTATTAGACCATCAATGAAATCTAGATTCTCAACTTCCAAATTTCAAGTCAGCACAGATACCGATTCTGAAGATGAAGATGATGATTCCGATTCTGAATCAGAAGTAGATCCTTGCGATCAAGATCGTGATACAGCAGAAACTGGAGACCTTGTGCTAGATCTTCCTCCATCTTCAACAGTCTATTTTGTTGGTGACACTCCTGAATCTGACATCCGTTTTGCAAACTCTCACGATTCTACTTGGTATTCAATTTTGGTAAAAACAGGGGTCTATCAAGAAGGAACCCAACCTAAATATAAGCCTAAGCATATGTGTGACAATGTTTTGGAAGCGGTCAAATACGCTATTGAAAGAGAACATGAGTTTGAGCTTCAAGAATGGAACAAAAATGCCGAAGAATTAGCAAAGTTGAATAATTCAACAACTCAAAGCAGTTTGAATCCTGCTAATTCTTTTTCTAGCAGAAGAGTCAGTGGTAACTCTACTGGAGGTGGCCCTGGAGTTAATTTAGGGAAACCACATAATGGAGGCACTGAATTCAAATTCGAAGGGCAAATTGAACAGTCAGAGAATTTGAATACAGGGGATGCTGTTATATTTGAAGAATAAATATCATTTTAAATTATTGGCATTCTTATGCTTTATTTATTTATTTATTTATTATTGTCATTGTCATTATCACTATTACTATTGTTACTACTACTACTACTACTACTACTACTACTACTACTACTACTACTACTACTACTACTACTACTATGAATTAATGTTTAAATACGAAATAGATCTACTTTTCAATATATTTTATTTTTAATGAGTAAGTGCAAAACATCAAATTATTATGTCACCTGTATTGAGAGGTTATTTGTTGCTATTTTTGGGGGGCTGTTGATTTATCATTGGTCCAATAAATGAATCCTGTGGTTGAATTGTTGTATAAAAAAGCTGCCTTATCGGATTAATCATTTATGCATTGTTCTTTTTTCTGTGTATATCTTTTTTCCTCAATATATATACTTGCAAGTATAATTTTAGATTTACTATTTTATTCTAACCCTTATTATTGAGAAAAGTAGACTTACTGTCAACTGGTTAAGAGCGATGAAAAAGATGCTTGAAAGACGCTCCAAAAAAAAAAAAAAAAAAAAAAGAAAAAAAAGAAAAGAAAACTCTTGACTTTGAAACACTCTCAAACAAATATGAAACCAAGACGGTAAAGTAAGAATGAATGATATTAATCAAGACCAGAAAGGAAATATCCTTTTGCACTTTCAAGGCCAGGCAATAAAAAGTGCAACTGGTGATAATATTGCCAGTAATATAAATAACATCGGTACGAGGAAAATGGTATATAGTAGTGGTAATAACATTAGCAATAATGATCATACAGAAAAAATGACAGCCAAATCAATGGCGGCAACTGAGAAAGTTACAGCTGTAGAATTGAGCTCCCATAAAGAAGGGAGCAAATTAGTGGAATTACGAAATCGAATTCTTTTCAGCCTGAAAGATGAAACCAATTACAGCGGCGTTGATCATCAGGGATTGGAAAGATTGAAAATAAATAAGGAAATAATAAAATCGCAGAAATTTAACATTGATCCTGAACCTTTATTAAATCAAAATCCTTGTGTGGAATTCACGAACTTCCGGGTCGTTAATATAGAGAATGTTAGTAATCATGCAGTGAAGGCAGCGATGTATGGAACCTCTTTAGGTCCAAATATTTAGAGGATCCATTCCACTAAACAAATCGACACTTTTTATTTTATTGAAGTGTTTATTATAGCAAGATCATCATGACTTTTTACCTTGTTAAAGTATGTATAAGTTATGTTGATAATCATGTTTTGTTAATTCTAAATATGTCATTTCTCTATGACCGAAGGAAATCAACCAATATAAGAAAAAATACTTGCTGGATTCAAAATGATAGTTTTGGGGACTCTTTTTTTTTTTTCCAGCATGGATAATCAATAGCATTACAGATTCATTGAATATGAATACTGGATAATTTTCAGTTCTGAAAACACATCCAGAGAATTTATTTATCGCTCTTTTCGATGAACGTAGTTTTTTAAATATATTATCAAAACAAGTCGTAAGGTATTTTACTCACAGTATTTCATCAAGTTTTTCCTCGAGGAATCGTTACTGCTCAATAAACGCGTTATTTCTTCTCACTATCTTACAACCCCTTTCCTCCTCATATGGGCTGAGTGGGTACCTGAAATTTTTCGACCATAGTTTTGAGAATATATTCATAAGCATTTACTTTAATATTTAAAAAGAAAAGAGAGAGAGAAAAAAAGAAAGAAAAGGTCTTTAACATGTTGGGATAGCTAGACATTTATCTGTGTTCCTTTGCATCACTCAAAACCCTGTTCATTTTTAAATTTTTGGGGCGCTCCCGTGTCTTTAGCAGAAGCATGGGGGTTTTTTTTGTGTGTAAAAAAGTCAACAGAAAAATTAAATTAAATTAGAGAGAGAGAGAGAGAAAAAAAAAAAAAAAAAAGGACTGCACTTCCAGAAATTAACATACATCCTTATTTTATACACAAACTCATCATAAGAAGGAATTAATTGAACCACTCACTAACTGTGTCCATTTTTTTTTTTTTTTTTTTTTTTTTTTTTTTTTTTTTTTTCTTTTTCATGAATTTAAACGCCAAAGTTTTATATCACAATTTGTTGTTATCTCTATTGTGTTTATTTATCCATCGTTATTCGCGTTTCGTTTTAAGTATTCATTTTCAGGCAATACTGTACTTGAAACCAAAATATATTACTGGATCCAAAATTTTGATAGTAAAAGTATAATCTATAAAGGGAAAAATAAAACTCAGAACGAAGCATAAGGAAAATTAAACGAAACAAAACGAGCCGAAACAACTCATCTCAGTTCTTCCTGAATACATTCTCTGTTTAATTTTGCGAAAATTTCAACTTAAAATGAATCTATCCTCAGGAACAGCATTGGCTCAAAACATAAGAACATCTTCTGGTATTAACACCACCACGCCTATCAACAATAAATTAGTGCCAAGTACACTGAATACGAGCAAAGTATCACCTACTAAAAAGAGTAATGATTCAAATCAAGATACCAATCATAGTCATGCTTTGAGCAGTAATCCTATTAATTCTTCCACAATGACCGCAAATATAGGTCAAACTGTCGAAGAATCTCTCAGGCTCATTGATGATTTAAAATTCTTTCTTTCAACAGCCCCTGCCAATTGGCAAGAGAATCAAATCATTAGACGGTATTATTTGAATCATGATGAAGGATTTGTTTCTTGTGTGCTCTGGAATAACCTTTATTTTGTAACTGGAACAGATATTGTCAAATGTCTTATTTATCGTTTTGAGCAATTTGGAAGAGCAATTACGGATCGTAAAAAGTTTGAAGAGGGTGTTTTTTCAGATTTAAGGAACTTGAAATGTGGTACTGATGCAATCCTTGAGCCTCCAAAGTCAAAGTTTTTAGAATTTTTGTATAAAAATTCTTGTCTCAGAACACAGAAAAAACAAAAGGTGTTTTTTTGGTTTAGTGTTCAACATGATAAATTGTTTGCTGACGCTTTAGAAAGAGATCTAAAAAGAGAGTTGGCAGATCAAAAGACAACTACAGTATCTGAAAGAGAACCAGCCCTCAGTTTTAAATATGATGATTCTAAATCACTTTTTGAGCAACTTAATAATCATATCGAAGAAAAAAAGAAAGCCTTGGGTGTAGCAACTCAAACTCCGGCACATCAGTCCCCTGCTGGTGATTTAAATGATAACATGACTAATGAAAGCCATCCAATCAACCAACAAATTCCAACTCGGCCAGTACTAAATCAGGCAGAACCAGGTCAAAGCCCATATTTTTTCCCTTTCCAACAATCGCAACATATACAATTAACTCCTCTCTTACAACAAGCACAGCAAGTCGGTGGCTTTATTACTCAGCCTATGTCTCTTGGCTTACAGCAACCTCAACTACCATATGCCATTCAACAAAATCAACATCAACTATCTCAGTCGGACCTCATAAAAAAGCCTGAAAATATGACATCCAGCGTCCTCATGCCGGAAGACAATGTTGGGAATTTCAATACAACGGAAGATGATTTTCCATTAGATTATTTTGCTCATAACGATTATCTTAATGAAACTATTGATCCATCAGCTGCTTTTGTAACTAATACTGTCCCTTTATTTGATCCAAATATTTTCTTAAATCCAAGTTTGATAGGTGGTAATTTTCCAACTTCCATACCTGCTGCTAGTTCCACAGCTGGGCTAGGACTCGATTCAGCAGCATTTGGTAATGAATTTTTGCTTGATTATGCTTCACCATTGACACCCGCCAACCAAACGCCAGAATTCAGTGAAAATCTAAAACCTAACATTTTAATTTCTGAGAAAAAAAGAGTTGCTAACCAAGAAATCAGTGCTGAAAATGCTAATAAACTAAGCTCTAAGGAATTAGGGAATCACATTGTAACCGTCAGTGAGCATAATGTTGAAGAAAAGAAACTATCCACAGGTATTTCTGAAAGCAAAGATCTCTCACAAACCAATATTAGCAAACCACCAGAGAGTGTTATTGTAGAGGAACCGGCTCTGGACCTTAATAATGAACAGTTTATTAACTCGCAGGTTGCAGAAGAATATGCAGCAACCTCACTTTACAATCCAATTAATTCTATATATGCTAATAATTCGCAACTTGCTGGTATGGTATCTCCTGCTCAATTAGGATTCATTAATCCGATGTTAGCTGGTGGAATTCCTTCTAATGATTTCATGATAAACTCTTATATGGATCCATCAATGGGTTCATATTTCTACGATCCTCTAAGCTCTTTGCATGCACAACAACAAACGATTGGACTCATGAACCCGATGGCTCCAATACTACCATTATCTAATAATAATGTTTCTATTCCAAATTCTAACTTTAATCAAATACAACGTCAGAAACTTATGCAAAGACATCAAAGTAATGGGATTTCAAGTTCAAGTAGGATGATGAAATTAAATCAACATGAACTGCTAGCAGGAAGAATTTCAAAACCTTCACATCCAAATCTAGGGTATAATAATGTATATCACAAACATCTGCGGGAAGGAAAATCAGGAAATTCTAAAAATGAACTAGATCTGTGAATCTGATTTCTTGGCTCCTTGAAAGTAGATTTATTTACTAACATGAAAAAAAGAATGTATTTTTCTTTCTCTCAATTGTTGATGGATTATCACTAAGGAAAGAAGTAAAACTTCTTATTATCACCAACATTTTTCATTTCGTTTATTAATATTTCTTGGTTACTTTTTTTTTTTATTATTGTTATTGTTATTATTATCATTCTCATTATTTTGTCTGATTTTCAATCCATTCTTTTTATTATTATTATTATATTTTACTGTTTATCGCTATTTTCTTCAATAATTTTTTCCTCTCAGCCATCTTTTGAAATATCATTTTTCTAAGAAAGGAGTAATTTTACTTCTTTTAGGACAATGCTCTTATTTTTCATCTCCTAAATTTATTTATCTTATATCTTATTCTTTTAATTGTTATTTGAAAGATGTTTTTAATTTTACTATTAAATACCATATTACTAGTTTTTCTTTTTTTTTATTTTCTTTCCCTTCTCATTCTTTTTGCTTCAGTTTTGTCTTTACTTCAGCTTTGTTTTCCTTTCAGTTTCGTCTATATAACATTATTATTATCATTATTATCATCATTATTACTATTATTATTTTATCACTATTATTATTTTATTACTATTATGATTTTATCACTACCATTATTTTATTATTACTATCATTTTATTACTACTATTATTTTATTACTATTACTATTTCATTATTATTATTTTTCTTTATTTTTGTTCATTATTAGGTGTTCCACCCTAGGATTGTATTTGGCTCAACGTTTAAATGATTATTTGTAAACACAACTTCATTTAAGGAAAATCCGTAGTCTATGTAAAGTGATCTGGTGATAAAATACACTGCATCAAAAATTGCAAAGATTAGAACTGATAAATCTTTGTAAATATTGTTGTGGGTTTATGCACAGTATTTTTCGTGTTACGTAATTGTTGACATAGCTTCGGGTACACAAGAAAAAAAAAAGAAAACAACCTGGTTTTACGAAGGTATTTGTTTCTTAGATCTAATTTTTTGTTATATTACTTCCTTAATTGTTGATTATCGCGCAGATTTGATAAAATAATGAGTGGAATACATTCAAGAAGACTCTCTGCCACAACAGACATCGATTACAGTGATTTACAGCTACCCAATTTTAGACTGACTTCAAGCGTCCCAAGTAATATTGATAAATCATTGCCAGAATTTTCAAAACCCAGAGCATTAAAATCTTCTTCTTTGAAATCTTCAAAAAATAAAAAGAAAAATTCAGTAAGGTTCAACTTAAATCCAATTATCAATGCACCTAATCCTCCCCCTAAAGATGATCAATATATAACGATAATACCTGGGCTGAAAAGAGATACCCGTTCAAGTGGTATGGAAGATCATGCAAATGATTTTGATGACTATAACATTGATGGAGATGACTATGAACAAAATCTTGCTAATGATTACGATCACGAACCAGAGATGCTTCAAAGTAATCGAAGCTGGTCATATTCTATTACCCATCCTTCAAATGATACTTTAATAATGTTATGTTGTATTCTTGGATGGTACACTTTCTCATTGACCCTCTCATTATACAACAAATGGATGTTCGATAAATCGAGACTAAATTTTCCTTTTCCAATATTGAGTACTTCAATTCATCAATTTATACTCTTTTTGTTAAGTTTCTCCTTGATATATTTTGTGCCTTCTTTTAGACCACCAACAAGACAAGAGCTTCAATCAGGGGTTGAGCCCGAGAGAAATAAGCGATTCAAATTTTCTGATTATTTGATGGACACAAAGTTATATATCGTCTCTATTATCCCTTGTGCATTAGCAACTAGTGGTGATGTGGGATGCAGCAATGTAAGTTTTCGTTTTATCTCATTGAGTTTATACACCATGATAAAGTCTTCTTCAATTGCTTTTGTTTTGGTGTTTGGGGTTCTATTTAAGCTAGAAAAATTGACATTTAAATTATCAAGTATCGTGGGAGTAATGGTGATAGGGGTTTTAATGATGGTAGGCGGATCTACCAAAAACAACCAAGATTCAAATGATGTATCGAACACTGTTGTAGTAATCGGATCTGTATTAGTTTTGACATCAAGTTGTTTGTCGGGGCTAAGATGGGCACTTACTCAGTTGGTATTGAAACAAAATAGAAGCGTTAATAACCCAGTTTCAACAATATTTTACCTTTCCCCTCCAATGTTTTTTGCATTGTTTGTGACGGGATCTGTAATGGAAAGCTTGAATAAGTTTGCGAAAAATAAAATTTGGAATGAGCAAGGTATCATAAAAACCATTGCATTGTTGTGTATCCCAGGTGTTTTAGTATTTTTTATGACTTTATTTGAATTAAAATTGTTGCAAAAATCACATGTTATTACTTTGAGTATTGCTGGAATTTTTAAAGAGTTGTTAACGATAATTGTTTCTACATTTGTATTTGGGGATAAATTGAGTTTGATAAATTGCTTTGGGTTACTAATAACTTTGCTTGATATTGTCTGGTACAATTATTATAGATACACAGAAAACTCTGAATCTGCCAATGGATCAAATTATCAACAGGTTACGAGTAATATTAGAGAAGATGTAGAGTTAAGAAATATTTAGTTCGAATTTATTCGGTCTCTTTTTTTTTTTTTTTTAGCGTGCTCAATTATTTTTTCAAATCGATATTCCTTTAAATATATTAAGTTACTAACATAGCAGTAAACTAGTTACGATTATAATAACTTAAAAAAAAAAAATTAACTGTACATTTATCTTTCTAAAATTTATATGGTACGTAACCTGCCTTATGTGATCAATTTATTCATTTCTTGAATAGTATAGTCTAAGATGTAACTATCTTCCATCAACGAATCAATTCTTTGATAGTGGCGTACATTATATGGGATGATCGATTCAACAATATTTAATAATCCCGGGATTTCAATCAACTTGTTGACTGAATGGTAATGTAAGATACATTTGGTAAGTTTTTGACTAATTTCAAAAAATTTGAAATTGACATTCCAGGATCTCAATTTTTCAAATATTGTTTTCAATTGGTTATTGTCAAGAGATTTAATGCAATTATCTAAATCGCTCGAGCCTAAAAATGATAAATTATCTGGATCTGATTCTTGAATCGATGTTTTCAACACATTGTATAACTTCATTGGATGATTGAGTTTCAAAGCCAATTTGAAAGCATTTTCCCAATCTTTATTTCTGATGAAGTTTTCTAATGACTGTTGTTGTTCAACTACCATTTTTTCATTTTGTTGATTTTCTTTCAAGACTTCTAAAGTATTATCTTTCCATAAGTTGATCATTCCTTCATTATCAGCACTAATAAACCATTCACCATTATTTTTGGAAGACATACACCAAATTTTGTCGATATGATCATCCAAAGTTTTAATAATTTCTCCGGTTTTTAAATTCCAAATTTTGATTAAACCATCCGCACCGCATGATAAAATTTCATTGTTTGCGCCTTTTCTGAAGTTGATATCGAGTGTCTCATCATTTGAAACATCGTTTGTGAGTATTTGTCGTCTGTTTACAAATTCACAATCAAGAACCGAGTTACTGTGTCCTTCAAATGTTCTCACACATTGATATGTTTCTAAAGACCACAATTTCAAAGTTTTATCACCGGAACATGTCATAACCAATTTATCAAATGGACAGAATTTTATTTTCCAGAGACCTCTTTTGTGCCCCATAAGTTTTCCAATAATTTCACCACTTTGACAGTCCCATATCTTACCAGATTTGTCATAAGAAGCAGTAGCAAAAAACTCATCATTAGGAGAAAGATCAATACAATTAATATCTTTTTCATGCGCCTTTCTAGTGTACTTGGAGTTTTTGATTACTAATGGTTCACTGTCTAAAGATTTTAACTTAGGTATGTCCCATTTTTTAACTGTCAAATCATTGGATGCAGTAATAATAAAAACTGGCTGTTGACCATTGTGGACTCCTGACATAGAAACTGAAGTGACAGACGAGGAATGTCCTTTAAATACCACAACACATTCGAAGGTATTTTTAGTTTCACTAAATTTCCACAATCTCGCATCATTGTCTTTACTACCTGTTAAAAGCCATCTTCCGTCCTCACTAATATCCAATGAATTTAAAAAATCAGTGTGTCCTTCTAAAATATCAACTTCAAATTGGTTTCCAAATGGTGTTATAATTCTCAAAGCAGGCGAGTTTGTAGCAAGAGCAACCAAGTCTCTATTTGGTCCGACAAATGAGATATCGGAAACAATACCATGGTTACCTGCGTATGTTTTCGATTTGGGAAAAAAGTATCTGTGGTCCTCTTCATTAAGAAGAGCATCATCCCTTAAATTAATCACTTCGATTGTCTGATCTGATAAAACCAAAACAACTTTGGAATCTGATATCTTAGTCATTTGCGTTATCATCAATTCTTCAGAAGTTTCAGCTGGAATTTTAGAATGACCGATAGTTTCATCATTAATAAAATCATAAACTTGCAAATAACAGCCATCACCACCAAAATATATATAATGACCATTAGATTCCTTCTCTTTTCCGATTTGACTTATGAAACCGCATGCCTCTATTTGTTGTTTTGTTGGTATTGATTTTATATTTTTGAATACAAGATTATTGTTTCTTACATTAATCTCAAAAATATTTAGAATATTATCTCTGCCCCCACTGATCAAGTATTTGAAATCAGGGCTTATTTCCAATCCCCTTACTGGTGAGTTATGTTCACTTAATGTTGCTATGCATTTTCTTTTCACCAAGTCCCATACTTTGATTGTTCCAGATACATCTCCTGAAAGTAAATACCATTTATTTGAGTTCAATTCACCATAAAACTTCAAGCATGAGATGATAGAAGCATGTCCTTTAAGAGAATGAGTAATATATCCATTATCTATATCCCACACCTGAATGAGTCCATCAGTTCCTCCAACCGCAAATAATGTTGAGGTTTGGTCTACTGAGGTAGAATACACAGGACTTGATAATTTCATTGAATGTGTGCTCTTTTCTTCTTCGATGTTATAAATTTGCAACTGTTGAGATGCCGATAAAATAGCCAAATGTTTACCATTTGGGGTCATTTGAAGCGCAGTAATATCTTCTCCGTCTCCGGGAAGTTTTTGCAATACTTTTCCTTCTGGAAGATTGGATATAACGATTTCTTCATTGATGGCTGAAGCTAGAATTGTTCCGTCATAGGAGATCGAAGCGAAAGCGCTACCAATATAAAAAGGTTGAATCTCCGTATTTTGATAGGAAATCAGCAGAGTATTCATTATGAATTGAATGTTTTTATTATTTCTTTATTCTTCCAATGATAATTCAAGATGGTTGAATATAGTATTGGAATTTGTATTAATTGCATCTCCTAGTTGAAAAAAATTTTCCACAAAAAAAAAAAAAAAAAAAAAAAAAAATCGATGAGATGAATGGTTGAGCAGCCTTGTGCATAGTATAGTGCAAGAAAACAAGTTTGTGAATCCCTTTATTAACAAAGCACTACTAATAAAAACATAAGTTTTTATAAGCAATGATTGAATATTAATCATTAATCAGAAAATTTGAAGAAATTGTAAAGCAAAAGACAAATGAGTACAACGATTTTCTACCCTCAGGAACCTCCTGATATCCAAAATGGCCAATATATGAAGAATATTATTAATGAACAAGAATGGCTAATTGATCAGATAATAGTACCCAAACTCCCCTCTTTTATCTCTGCTATCAAATCTATTCTATTCTACCTAATTCTAAAGAAACCATTCAAACTCCCTATAACTTCGAATTCCAATGAGTTTTTGAAGGGAATAATTACAAGAGAATCATACAAGATTACGAATTTGAATATTCAGATTAATAAATTACATTTTTTCAATAATTCCAACTTATTCAAGCTTTCGTTAGATAGTGAGAACGGCCAGGAGATAGAGTTAACACAACTCAAAATTATCATTCAAAGATTAAAAATATCCTTGCTTCAACTAAACAATCTAAACTTATTTGTTAGGGCTTCAAGAACATGTAATATTGAGAATATTAACACTCGTTTAAAAAATAACTTGATCTTTCTAAAAAAACTCAATCAAATATTCCAAAACATATTAATAATCAACCATCAAATAGACAAACCTGATCCCTCAATGATATTTCCTATGTGCCATCTTCCTATCTCAATTTTCAAGCCTGAGTTAGACTTAAATAAACTATCAATAGACTTATATTTAAATTCAGGGGAGGTGTTTATCGAATTAATATTCTTGAAAAGAATTCTCGCAAAACCTTGGTGCTTTATTAACAAAAGCGGGGTCTCATTCAATGAGTTTTTGACAAAAAAATTTGCTCATGATAAAAAATATAACAATATTAATCAATTGATAGATCACTACTTGGAAGAGAGAAATTGGAACAAATTTTGGGAATTTGACGATAAAAAGTTAAGTAATAATGGATACAGTAACGAAGCTCTCACTCGAAGTTCAAGTTCTCCAAAAAAACATAAAGAACAGCTATCCAACGAAGTAATTGAAAAACCACATGCTTATAATAGCGATACAAGCATGAATTGGTTCAAGAACATTTTAAATTTTACCAGCTCAACAGAAACTAACCAACTATATCTTAATAGAAACATCAAATTCAATGATGATATTTATTGGATATTAAAAAACCTTCAGGTCAAAATCTCAGATCCTATATTGCTAATAATTAATATTAAGTTGAGTAGCGTTAAGGCATTAGTTCAAAATAGCATGACAAATTTGAAAAACTTGATAATGAATGATGATTTTTTGAAAAGTGTTTTTGAAAGAGATCCTGATTTCCTGAACATTCAAAAAACAAGCAATAATGATGATGGATACAATGATTTGATTAATCAATTCTTTAAAAGTGAAAATGCTGATATTATAGACCAACAATCTGAATTTAATTTAGCTGAGTATTTACAGTCGAATCATGATAGTGGATTTGAAAATACCTCTACTTATGAATCTAATACCAGCAAAAAAAACCTGTCACACGTAGAGTCATCTTATGAAGAGTTTAATAATCTTGATGTTAATTTTGATATTTTAAATGAGGTCGAATGTGATTTTTTGAGTTTCAATAAAAATTTGGAAGAATGGGATTATGAATTGATCAAAGAAGTCAGCACTATGATCAACAATAATCATACAAATACGAATGTAAGTGACTCTTTTAGCTGTTGTGAATTTGATGTTTTTTGAATCATGTATCGATTTTTCAAATTTTATTTTAATAGGTAAACCATCACTTGTAAACTCACAATATACGCAGAAATATGTATGAATAAGCATATATCGCTCCCCGTTTTGTTGCGATGGATTTTTGGTTTTTTTTGTGTAATATGACAAATTCTACTAAATTGGTTGGCCGAAATTTAGCAACGTCTTTATGAGTCATGTCCTTGCAGCATGATTTTGACAGAGTGCAACTTGATTTTTTTTTTTTTTTTTTTTTTTTTTCTTTTTTTTTTTTCACCGAAATTTAATTACTTCTCTATTGATGCCTTGATAGCAGATTTAAGCACACCTATCTTTCCTCTTTTACTTTCTTTTTTTTTTCTCTTTTCTTGTTTGTTTTCTTAACTCTGCAACATTAGTAAAGTAAAGATGTTTAGAATAATTCAGAAAATACGTGACGTAAACTCTCCTATCAGAAATTTTTCAACTTCATCCTCGACACTCCTAGGTCAAAATTTGACTGAAAAAATTGTCCAAAAGTATGCAGTTGGTTTACCAAAGGGAAAGGTGGTTCATTCAGGTGACTATGTTTCTGTTAAACCTCGTCATTGCATGACCCACGACAATACTTGGCCGGTTGCTTTAAAATTCAACGGGTTAGGTGCAAAAAGAATAAAAGACAATCGTCAAGTTGTAATGACTTTGGATCATGATGTGCAAAATAAATCCGAAAAAAATTTAACCAAATATGAAAACATTAAAAATTTTGCAAAACAACACGGTGTTGATTTCTATCCTGCTGGTCGTGGTATAGGGCATCAGATCATGATTGAGGAAGGTTATGCGTTCCCATTATCTGTAGTAGTGGCTTCTGATTCTCATTCAAATACTTACGGTGGGTTAGGTGCGCTAGGTACCCCAATTGTGAGAACTGATGCGGCTTCCATTTGGGCCACAGGCCAAACTTGGTGGCAAATTCCTCCGGTTGCCAAAGTTGAATTGAAAGGTAAGTTACCTAAAGGTGTTACTGGGAAAGATGTTATTGTTTCCTTGTGTGGTCTTTTCAATAATGACGAAGTGTTGAATCATGCCATTGAATTTACGGGGGAATCCTTGAATGAATTGCCTATCGACTACAGATTAACCATTGCAAACATGACCACAGAATGGGGTGCTTTATCTGGCTTGTTTCCAGTGGACGAAACAGTTATCGAATGGTACCAAAAAAGATTAGAAGTGTTAGGTCCAAATCATCCTAGAATCAATCAAAAATCCATTGAAGACTTAAAAAATAGTATAACAGAACCTGATTCAGATGCTTACTATGCAAAAACTTTGACCGTGGATTTAAGTACTTTATCACCATACATCTCTGGACCAAATTCGGTAAAAGTATCAAATTCACTTACTGATTTATCAAAAAAAAACATGAAAGTAGATAAAGCGTATTTAGTTTCCTGTACAAATTCTCGTTTATCAGACATCAAAGCTGCTGCAGATATAATGAGAGGTCACAAGATCGCCCCACATGTTAAATTTTATGTCGCTGCTGCTTCTTCAAATGTTCAAAAAGATGCTGAAGACATCGGTGCTTGGCAAGATATTATTGATGCCGGTGCCATTGCTTTGCCTGCAGGGTGTGGACCTTGTATTGGTTTAGGAACTGGTTTATTGGAGCCTGGTGAAGTTGGAATTAGTGCTACAAACAGAAACTTCAAAGGTAGAATGGGTTCAAAAGAAGCATTAGCATTTTTGGCCTCCCCAGAAGTTGTTGCAGCCTCTGCTATTTTAGGTAAAATTGGATCTCCTGAAGAAGTTTTGGGTCATCCAGTGAGAAAAACTGCTGAAATAGCCAAGTCCATCACTATAAACAAAAAACCCGAAAATTCTAATTCTCAAGCTGTTGGCGGTGGTGTTGAAGTTTTAGAAGGTTTCCCAAAACTTATTACCGGTGAATTGGTTATTTGTGATGCTGACAATATCAATACTGATGGTATCTATCCTGGAAAGTACACTTATCAAGACGATGTTCCGAGAGAAAAAATGGCAGAGGTTTGCATGGAAAACTATGATTCAGAATTTGGCGAGAAAACCAAAGCTGGTGATATTATCATCTCAGGTTATAATTTTGGTACCGGATCCTCAAGAGAACAAGCTGCAACTGCTATATTAGCCCGTGATATGAAATTGATTGTTGCAGGCTCTTTTGGTAATATTTTCTCCAGAAATAGTATCAATAATGCCTTGTTGACATTAGAAATCCCAGATTTAATTAATATGTTACGTGAAAAATACAAAGATAGTGAAAAAGAGTTAACAAGAAGAACTGGTTGGTTTTTGACTTGGGATGTGTCAAATGCCGAAGTAAAAGTTTCTGATGGCAAAGATGGTCCAAGTGTGTTGCAACAAAAAGTTGGTGAATTAGGAACTAACTTACAAGATATTATCGTTAAAGGCGGTTTAGAAGGATGGGTTAAATCTGAATTGAGTGAAAATAATTAGATCACTTCGTTCACACATTTGTACCTCTTAGTCTGTTTATGTTTGTGTATTAGTGTTTTTGTTTTTGATTGATTCACTTTTTCATGCTTTTTTTTTCTTTTGTTCCATTTTATTGCTTACCTAGTTTTCTTTTTCAACTCTATTGCTTGTACATTATTGTAATGATCTCTATAATTACAAGTTTAGTTTTCATGTTTTTCTGATTGAATAATATACTTTCTGATTAGATATAAAATAAGTCACATTTAAATCCAATAAAATTCTTTTATTTCTGATGAAGAAATTATTATATAAGCTAAATATTACCAAAATGTGATCAATGAAACCAAAACTTTACTTCCTCTATTTGATGTGATGCTTGGCAAATTTTTTGAGAAGACGTAAAAAAAATATTACGCGTTTTTTTTCTGCACGGGTTTTTTTTTTAAAAAAAAAAATATGAAAAAAAAATATGAGGTTTATGACATTTCTCAATTGCGGCACGAAGTGAAACCACTAATGAGAAAGGATCCAATGAAACTGAGATTTGAAGGAAAGGATTCTACAGAAAATGTGCCCATAACCCCTATAGAATGCATTCAAGTCCAAATAGTAGCAAGTTTATATGGAAAAAAAAGGAAATTGATGAACGTTTTAAAAACGTTTGGGAATCTCTTATAGAGAAATATAGTCAATATGATTTACATAATCAGGGCGATATTGTGGATTTGCATACTGGAGAAATTGTTGAAGATAATGGTCATTTGAAATCTCTTAACAAATTAGCACGTAATAAAGGCTCTAGTATCCTTGACCAGTGGGACACCCAACAAAACGATTCCCCGCCTACAAGTCAGAAAAACGCCATTGCAACTACGGTAGAAGTTAATCATCAACCGTCTTCTAAATCAACCAAAGGTTTAATTGCATCGAGCTCGAATTGGGCATCTCAAGAATCACACACTTCAATCAATTCTAGCGAAATTGCAGCTAAAACGCCGCAAAGATTAACCGATGGTGAGATTATTCCAAGTAGCGGTGACGCGTCTATAAATGGATCACTAAATAGACTGAATGGTCGTTCCACAAGATCTTCAATTACTAAAAGGCAACTAATGCGTCAAAATTTCATTTTAAAAAATATACTAGATACCCCGAATAGCAATACTTCTGGTTCATATGGTCCAGATAGCTTGGATTTACTAGCTCTATCTTCATCAACAGCCAGCTTTAAGCCCAAAACTCCTGGTTCAATGCTATCGTCTATGCTAAAGAATGTGACATTAAAAGAAAACTTGTCTTACAAATATAAGGAGAGAAGAAAAAGCGCCCTATTAGCAAATGAGAGTAATATGAACGACTTGTCTGTTGATTCCTTTCCTGATGATAGTCCAAGTAAATTAAAACAAGCTAGGGATGTAAATAAAGTAAAGGCGAGATACAAAAGTCAATCAATTAAAAATAAAAATATTTCTGTGTCGAAAAAGGTGGCTATGCCCAAGTCAAATATGAAACCGAAAACACTGGATCCTTTTCGCCAAGTTGAGCTTATAGACTCCAGTTTATTAAATGAAGAGCATATCAACACTGTTGACCAATCTATAGAAATCATTGAAAAAAGCGTGTCACCCGAAAAGCCAGGAAGAAAAGTGATTGAAGTTACGACGGATGATGATGACGATAATAATAATAATAATAATGGTAATAATTATGATGACTTGTTAGGATATCTGCGAATGATGAATTTAAAAATCCCAAGTATTAATGCTGTTATTCAGAAGAAACAACAACTGACAAGTGGTTCCAACATAGAATATGACAGTTCCCAGAGTCTCGAGCATGACAAAGCTGCGGAGAAAGATGCTGATTTTAGTGACCTGATGCCCCAAAAAAGTAAAATTGATATTGAGTTTAATTATAGCAATGATGCAGACTACAGTGATAATATTGACTCAATATCCCTAGAAACACCTCTGGTGAAAAACATGGCGTATGCGCCAATTGATCGTGCTTCAAATGATGTAATGCTGAATGAAGTTATTGAAGGACATTTACAGATTGAAGATACCACAAAATACAGGAGGGATCTGTCGTCTTTCAACAGTTCACACACATCTTTTGAACATACTGAATCATCGCAAAGAGTAGATTACGACTTCAACCTGGGCAACCAAAACAGTATCAGCCTCAAAATATATGATTCTGATGATGATTCGAAGATATCAGAGCAGTCTGTGCCTGGAGATTACGAAATTTCAAACGATAAAATTCTTGCTGCTGAAAGTTTTGAAAAAATTGATACTTCGAAAATTTCAATTCGACGAAGAGAATCAAAACTATGTGGTGACCATTTAATGAATAGTTCACTTTTACACTTGTTGAAACATAATCCTTCTAGTGCCAAGAAAGGTGATAGTAATATACGAGAAAGAAAAAGGAGTTACCAGTTAGAAAAAGCCTATAACGAAATCGATAATTTGTTTGATAATGATACCTCTGAGCTAGAATTTCAACCTGATAAAAAAAAGCAGCGGCTTTTTTGAAGTAAATGGCAATATAGAATTATTTAATATATTTGTTTAATAAATACAATAAATCGATAGTAAGTTTAAAACTTGTAATTTTCACTTTGAATTTATGATTTTTATAATTTTCACTTTGTTTTTTTTTGAGAGAGACTGCCGAAATGGAAAAAAAAAAAAAAAAAAAAAAAAAAAATCTTATGATCCGTAAACAGGGTAATTATTGTTTTTTTTTTTTTTTTTTTTTTTTTTTCTTGCATTGAAAATTTGAGTATCTCTCTCACTCTAGTGTGTATTTTTCATTCATTAATTTAGAACATTCAATAGTAGTGACTGAAGGCAACATCTTTTTTTTTTCAAAGTGGACCAGTGGTGAAAGTTTTGAAACAAGAGTAATATGACAATAAGGCTTCGGAGTAAGCCATCGACTATACTACTACGTGCTGAACTGATCATATGGTTTGGAGGTCACAGGTCTATTCTGAATAAGCTTTATTTTACTTTACAACGAAATTCAGTGAAAACACCCAATTTCATCAGACCAGTTACAATAACGTCAACAACACGACGTAGCTCGACAAAAAAGCAAAAGTCAATTTCCAAAGATAATAGTCGCCTTAAAGATAGAGATCTCAAACATGTACATAGTGTAACTACTCAAATCCTGGTGGCCCAATTGAATGAAACAAATAAAGGCAAGGTACTTGTTGCATATGTCAAAAACTTGCCTCAGCCAATGCTGATTCAATTAGAAGAAGTACAACCACAATTGATATCAAAGTCACAGAACCAATCAAGGACCCATTCATTAATATCCGCGAGCTCTACCAAACTTTCATCACCAGAAAAGATGCTCATTTTAGACTCGTTTCGTCAAAATTTAATTGATTTACTATCAAAGCTGGATATCGAAACGCAAAAAGAAATTTCATTACGAATTTATGATTACAACAGCATTTCAAAACTCAATTCCGATGAAATTGTACTTCTATATAAGGTGTACTTATTACTGTTTACATCGACATCGCTGATGTTATCTAAAATCAAAAAACTTCTTAACTATGTTTTTGAGAAAATTTCAGATCCCGAGGTCTTGATAAACAGAATGGCAACAATGACAAATGAAGTCATTCAAAATGATCCTTTCAATCTCGGGGCATATGTACCGATAATAGAATTGTTTTTTTCAATGCGATATGGGAAAAATATAAAACACTTAACAATACAACAACTCCAAAAAGAAGAAAAGGTTTTATTATCAACAATAAAACTGGTCTCCACCTTAGCCTTCCAATCCCCTGTTATTCAATCTTCTGAACTGATTGATGACAAAAATTTCGATATCAATCAGGAGAAAGCAAGATTAGTTCATGAAAAGTTAAAGTCCAACAATCAAAAAATCACACGGGAAGAGCTTGATTTCAAAAACACACATACATTAATTGCAGTTGATAAACTGTTGTGGAAACTGATTATAAATTCACTGGAAGAAACAGCTTCATTACCGCGTATAACAACGACAAAATCATTAGCATCTAGCATAGAACACAAACACCAAGTTTTGATAACCCAAGAAAATCGTATCAGTTTACGTCTTAATCAAGACAAGAACTTACTAAGAATATTTGAGAATTTAGATTTAAAAGACTTACATTCTTCGGAATTAATAATTACTTTTATTGATACATTGAACAATTCTTTGAAATTTCCGCATTCATCATATCAGAAACTCAAAAAAATCTTAACCTTTGTCAACACAAGAATAAGTAATAATGATACTTTAATTAATGAATTCCAGGTCCATATTTCGAATTTTGTTTCTAGGTTTCCTACAACATCGTCATTCTTTGAAACATTATTGAAAGAAACAGGAATAACTTATTATGAAAATTTTCAAATAATCATCAATGCCATTAATTCAACAAGGAGAGCACAAGAAAATTCATCGGATGTATATTTGAATGAAAAATCAAGTATTTTTGAAATACCTCATGATGAAATTAACGGTGATTTTGACAGTATAAATGAAAAAGCTAGAGTAATTTATGAAAAAATGAAACATGGTAAAGTTACAATTGGAGAATCAGATTTTAAGAGTGAAAATCAAATTTTATCAATCAATAGGCAAAAATCATTAACAGAAAAATCATCCATAGATCTTCAACAAGTTTCCAATTCTCATGCTTCAAATCGATTTTCGCAATTATTGATACCTTTGACTCATCGTCTTTATTTGAGAAGCCTGACTAGTATAGGTCAACCTGGATTGATTTTTTCCTCTGCAAACTTAGAAATGTTACACTCAAAGGAAATTAAATTATCGTTTCAATATCAACTAACGAAATTGTTTTCAGAGTCTAAAAAAGTACATTTAAAAATCACTGGAATTTTAGATTTCATTCATGGGAAATTTTATGATGGAGAAAAATTAACTGATGAAATTTTTTCACTAATGACTGTGTTTATAAAAGAAAATCCTAATTCAGTTCATCTTTGTTTCGATATTTTTCGAAATTTCTGTTCAAAGAAATATGGAAGCTCATTCAATCAACTTAATCTTACCCCTAATGAAAGTTGTTTTTATAAAACTGTTGAGATTGTGAAAAATACAAATCTTGAGGAACTCAATTCGTTGATTAATGAGGAAAATGTTTCAGAAAATGATCAAATAGAGCAATCAGAATCTGATTCCAAAAATTCTGGAGAGGAGACTGAAGTCAAATTTTCAAATAATATTATAGCCGTGAAAAAATCGGCATTCATTAGTGCAACCAAAGCACTTCAGGAAAACCTCATAAATGCAGGAGGTAAACCGCTTAATATTGTGCCAATACCAATGGTTGTCAATACATCTTCTAAAATTTCTAAAGATATTATACTTCTAGATCATCAAACTCGGGCAATTTTAGTTAGGCAACCCACGTTATATTTTGGTGAAATCTACAGAACGACTGATATAAGAAAACTCAATCTAAAGGAATTGATTTTATTATTCAAATATACTTTAACTCGTCAAGGGAGATATGACCAAACAGATTTAAACAATTTGTACGCAATATTCACCGTTATTGAAAGAACATCATTTAAAGAACCAAGAAAATTATATGAGAAGCTTTTGAAACATATGATTCAACATGCCAAAGTACACTCAAGGACCCCTCAAGGAATCAAATCTCTTATTGCAGTTTTTGTAGATTATAGCATGAAACATAATGGTACGGTTATGCTTAATGACATGGAAAAATACCAAATAGAGAATCAATTTTTAGCAGCAATACGAAACAGAATAAAAGGGTTCAGTGATGAAAAAAAAAATATGATATTAAAAAAAGTTTATAATCAAGATAGAAGTGTTGCTAGTGAATTTTTATCATCAATGATTGCTAATTCAGTTCATCATAAAGATTATAGGTTTGCTGGTATCTGTTGGAATTTGCAATGTCGAAAAAATGTTCATACTTGTGATATAACCAACATAGTGAAGATAAAAATTGATGAAAAGAAATATAGAAAAGCTTTACAAATTTATTATCTTAATGAAAAATATGTTACTGATTTCAATGAAACAATTTCTGATTATGTTTTGATAGCTAGTGCTCGACTTGGAAATTTATCTGAGTTACAAATGTTTTTCAAAAAATTGTTTGCAATTGATGAATTACCAAATGTGAATCATTATGGTATAACCATGTATTGTCTTGCAGATCGAGGATATGTCAAAGAAGTTAGCAAATTATATCAATCGATAATTGATAGAAAAATGTTCCCATCTGGATTAGTTTATTTGGCAATGATGAGAGCTGCATCACAAAATCAAAGATATGATTTGGTATTACAATGGTTTGTGAAATATATGGCTTTAAGAGAACAATATCGAAATTTGATTCTGGAAAAACTTGGAAATGTTTATGATTCACCAAGAGAATTACTTATTGTATACACAATGGTTACTCATGCATATTGTGAACAAAAAAAACCAAATGATGCACTTCAAGTCTTACGGTTGATAATGAATGGCAAGATAAAGACTTATAGAGGCACCCCTATTTTACCTGATTTGAATTTATATTCTACGGTGTTGTCAGGTCTTTGTAAAGCTGGTGATATGATTGCAGCAGAAAAAATTGTGAATTTAGTACTTGAAGAAGTTAAGAAGAAAAGACTTAAGATCGATGAAATATTTTTGTCGATTTATATGCAAGGTTTAGTGAAACAAAGATCTTACAGTGAAGTTGAAAAAGTATACAATTATAGTAAGAATTTCAAATTCAAATCTACCACCAATATTTTGGCAGTTTACTTGGAATCTTTACTCAAGGGGAAAAAGCTTAAAATTTTCATGCGTCTTTTTGAAGCTCAAAAAGTTAACAAATTACATCCTCGTTTTTCAAGATTATTGATTCGTTATTATTGTATGTTAAATAAGTTTTCTAGATGCTGGAGAATTATTGATCAAATGAATAGAACCAAACTTAAAGCAACTAGAGGACATTATTTTGAAATAATGCGTTGGCAATTTAAAATTCATGATTATAAAGGGGTTAATAAAGCTTATAAAGTGATGGTTGCTAATAATATTAGACCAGATAGTGCTTGTAATTTCTTGATTACCAAATCGATCACTAAAACAGATTCTGCAGATCAAAATTATTCTGCAACATTTGGTCTTATGAGACAAATTGCAAGTAATGGGGCCAATATTAAAACATCACTGTTGTCAAGTATTTTCCAATTGATAAGTTATCTTTGCAAGAATGTTAATGTTGATCGTGCCCAAGCAGTTTATGATATTTATGAACGAAAAGTTCCTCATTATCAACGTAGTTTTGCTTATAAAATTGGGATGATTAGAAGTAATATTGTTTTGAAAGGTGAACAAGAAAATTGGGAAAGAGTTGGGCAATTATTTGAAGAATTAGTGACTGCTTTAATGAACAAACGTGCATTTAGTCGATCAAGAATTCAAGTTACCCAAAAAAAGGAGAAAATCAATAATGAAGAATCAACCTCAAGTAAAATATTGACAAGTTTGATTACAAGAACTCCTGCCAAAAAATCATTGGAAGTTCAAAGAGAATGGCATATGTTTTTGACCCCAATTATGACTTATAAATTTCAACAAATGACATTTCGTTGTTTGGGAGGCGAGATTCCTAATTTTATGAGAAAACTTCTTAAAATGGGTTTTAGATTTGATAGTCGAGTTATGAATCTTGTTGTTAGTTATATGTGTCCGGATCCAAAATTATTTGTTGAAGCTTTGAAATTTGCCGAGTATTATCTTGCTGATGGTCTTATTAAACGAATTGAAAAAAGAAGATCTTCTGAAGATTCAATTGAATTTAGAGATGATTCAAATAAGATGAAAAGAAGAGTTTTGGCTTTAACTTTACAAAGAACATTATTTTTGAAAAAATCAACACGAGCAGAATTGGTAGAAGCTCTTAAAAAGTATAATACCTTGAGATTTGAAATGGACAAGATTTCTCCTCATGATGTTATGATGGAATTGGAAGCTGAATGTCCAAAAATGGTAATGATATTAAGACAAGCAGAACAAGAAGCAGAATATACATCAGGTTATGGCACAGATTATCTTGAAGGATTCTAGTTTTCTTTTTTTGATAGTTTTCTAACCTTTTATTTCATTATTTTTTTTTTTTTTTTTTTTTTTTTTTTTTTTTTTTTTTTTTTTTTTAAAAAATTTTTTTTATTTTTTTTTTTTTTTTTTTTTTTTTTTTTTTTT
>JASTUB010000189.1:0-29642 GCA_031124825.1 Saccharomycopsis vini
ATAATAATAATAATAATAATAATAATAATAATAATAATAATAATAATAATAATAATAATAATAATAATAATAATAACCACATTATCATCAACAATCAACGTAACATTAACTTCAACCCGTCGGTTATGAATAATAACACTAACTCAACAATTGCTAAAAATGCAGCAATCGTTTTTAATGAGAATCAAATATCTAGGCATTCAGTAACTGCTACCACGAGCACCAAACCAGTAATAAACCAGAACAGTAATCAGACTGTTCCAACAAATACACCCGGCTTCATGAACAACAATGCAAAGATAGGTCAAACTTTGGATCCTACTAAGCAACAGCAATTCCAAGACGCCAAAAATAAATTATTGAAAAAACATAACATTCTGAGTAATGAAGACATAAATGAGCAAATAAAACAGTTACAAGAGAAAGTTAAAAGAGAAGTTTATGAAGAGTCTCTTGCTCAAAAAAACTCTACTAGTATCAACGTTCAAAGAATAGAATCTCAACAAAATAAGTCCATCCAAAATAAAATACTAAGCGACTCTCAGAGAATTACAAACATGCCTTTGATACCTCCCAAACAATCTGATATAAAGCTTAATAGTGAACAGACTGGAGAAATTAACAAGGTGAAACTTGAGAACAAAATTGAGCCTAAATCAAGCATAAAATTAGCTGAAAATATTGTGACTACTAATAAAGATTCTACAATTGCTAATAGTGCAAAAAAAGACTTTTTAAGTGCAACGGAAAGTAACGATAAAATTTTACAGAAAGAAGCGGAAAGTGTGCCTGCTCAACAAAAAGAAACACTAAGTGAGAAAAAAGCTACTACTAATGAGGAGAAAAAGAACAAAGTTTCTAATGCTCCAGTAAATAAAGCCGGAGAAGTTTCAAATGGTGTGAAATTAATTGAAAATGATATGGGTGTCTCCTCTAATAAAAGTAACGGGAGTGATTCAACAGAAAAGAAAAATGATATCGTCTTACCAAAGACTAGCAAATTGAATATTCCATTAATAAATGCCAGCTTTAGCAAGAATTTACAAAGTTTAGCTGGTAATTCTTCACTTCTTGAAACTTTGAAAAACAGACTTCTCAAAACCAACAAGAAGGAGATCGAAAACTCTAATGGGAACATAGATGAAAAAACGAAAAATGCTTCTACAAGTCATAATTCTGTTGAAATTGTTTCAGGTACAAATGTTTCAAAAAATGCCGCACCTAATGATTCAAATGAAGGAAACCAAGAAAATTTGAATGATGAAAACAAAGATTTAAAGGAGGTTAAAGATGATAAAGACAAACAGAATACAAAACTGCAAAATAAGGAGAATATGGATCGAGAAATGGAAAATGAAAAAGAGAAAACTGAACTGATTGAAAGTGAAGAAAACGAAAGTGAGGGAGACAAAAATGAATACCTTGGACCAGAAAATAAACATTTAGAAGAGGTGAAATCTCCAGAACCTGAAATTATACCGTCAAGTTTGGTAAAAGAAAAGATTGAAACTACTGATAAATTGCAAGAATCTTCAAAAGTTAACCTGGATGAATTGAAAGATAGTGAAAGTCAAGATAATAAAAGACTTTCAAGAGGAAGTGTCAAGGTGTCCACAGTTGGTGAGGTTAGTGAAATAAGAAGACATACAAGAAGCTCGAGTAGAAAAGCAAGTAAGAAGATAGTGGAACCAAAAGAGGAACCAACAGACAGCATTACTATTAATTTGAATGATAAGCAGTTACCCAAAGATAATGAAAAGAAAGAAGCTGAGTCTAAAAAAATGGGACAAGATGCCTCAAAGCAGACAAAAGGGGGTTCTCCCACTGATACAGCCGAAGACAATATGATGGAAAATGATCAAAAAAGCGACAAACTTCGAAGAACTCGTTCAATGAAACTTGAAAATGATGATGCTAAAAAAATCAAACAAGAAACAAGAGACGTTGTGATTAACAATGATGAAATTGAAACAATTAAAGTTGAGCTGAAAGAAGTTACTCCAGAAACTGAACCTAGAAGATTGACAAGAGAGAGCGCTAGTGAGAAGCGTAAATTGCGTAGCTCATCAGGTTCAAGAACAAGGCAATCAAAAAGAATGAAAACCACGAGAGAATCATCAGTTCCCTCAAGTCTGGGGTCCCAACCTATCAATAAGAAATTTGTTAATGTCGGCTCACAGTTACTTGCTCAAATATCATCATTCAAACTTTCTTCCCCGTTTTTAGTTCCAGTTAATGAAAATGATGCACCGAATTATTATTCAGTTATTTATGAGCCCCAAGATATTAAAACAATCAAGGCAAAAGTCAGAAATGGTGAAATCGGTAATCTTAGAGAACTTGAACGGGAATTGATGTTGATGTTTGCGAATTCAGTGATGTACAATAGAAGCAATACTGAAATGAACAGATGGGCTCTCGAAATGCAAGAAGAGACTTCAAAGGTTATTAACTTGTTTGCTGAAGCCGAAAGAGATGCCCAAAGCTAAATTTTGTTTTAAAGAAAGTTTGCAATTTTTTATTTCCTTCTTTTCGTCCAAATGATAATAATGTAATCAGTTGGAAAGAAATATGGTCTGCTCGATAAACTGGATGTGAATTTAATAGGCTTATTATTTATAAATTCAAATCCAAAACTTACGATAATATTGGACAACTGGTTTAATCAGCATTCTTCATTTCATGTATTTCCAAAGCTTGTCAAGCTATGCAACCAGTGGTTTACTTTCTTGAATGCTACAATTATAGTAAATTTAGGTACTGGGAACTATTTATCAATAACAAAGTTGTTACCGGAGCCTGGGATTCACATAGTGAAAATGTTGTCTTTTTTTTTTTTTTTTTTTCTTTTAATAATATTTCGATATTGAAGGATATATTATAACGAATCATGAATTAATGTTTTTATGTATTATAAGTATGGTTTAGGTGTGTATGTTACTCCCAAACCTTGAATCAAGTTTGTAGTGTGTAATGAGACGATGATAATACCTAATACCTCCTTACTCGCGCTTTTTATGTTTGATAATTTAGTGTTTATAGTTACTATAGTTAAAACTGTCATTTGGTGAAATTAATAAACAAACCAATACACGTGACTCAGTTAAGAAGCACTGATTCTCTAACAGGTAGAGCTGATTAGCCAATGGATTCTCGACCAATGGCAGGTGCGGAAATAAGCAGAAAGAATTTTCTGGTGTGTGTTTAGGAAAAACAAGAGAAAGAAAGAGAGAAAGAGAGAGAGAGAAAGAGAGGGAAGAAAAAAAAAAAAAAAAAAAAAAAAAATAAGCTCTTATTTTAAATTCTAGTTTTAATACTGCTAAGGACAGAATATTCAATTAATAATATAACAGTGATTAAAAGAAAAAAATGGCTTTCGCTTTGAGATCTATTGCACGTAACAACATAGCATCAAGAGCTTTTGGTACGTTACATCATTATTCTTAAATGTGTTTCAAGGCCTTAAAAAAAAATTTCATTGTGATTTGCAGTTGTATCGAAGATAAAGAAGTTGATATAAGAAAAAAAAAAAGAGTAAGAAATCAGAAGTAAAGTAAAGAAGAATAAGAAAAAAAAAATCAATAATTGCTAAGGAGAAAAAAAAATAAAAAAATACAATAAAAGACCCATCAATATAATGTTTTAATTCAAACTTTTTATCATCATGATAACATCCATACTCATAGAATGATGAACAAAAATTATTTCAATAAGAACAGTATTAAATTTGAGAACAAGGTGATTGACTAGTTTAAATCACGAGCATCATGTCGATAGTTAAAGTATCGTGTAAAAGATGTAATGGCATCGTGGATAGCGATAGAATATACAAGAATATTTTTCGGTCACATTTGTTTTGAAAAATCAAGGATTGAGAACTGGAAACTAACATTCATTTATCTTATAGGCTCCCAAGCTAGATTCTTATCTTCTAGTGTTTCAAACAATAAATCAAACTACAATACTCCAGATTTTGGTGATTATGTCAAACCAACTGGTGCTACAGAAAGTGGACGTGCTTTCACATACTTCATGGTTGGTTCTTTTGGTTTATTATCAACCGCTGCTGCCAAATCTACTGTCGAAGGCTTTTTGGAAACCATGAGTGCTTCTGCTGATATTTTGGCCATGGCTAAAGTTGAAGTTAAATTAAACGCTATTCCAGAAGGTAAAAACGTCATTGTTAAATGGCAAGGTAAACCAGTTTTCATCCGTCACAGAACTCAAGATGAAATAGCAGAAGCTAATACTGTAGAAATAGCATCTTTGAGAGACCCACAAACCGATGCTGACCGTGTGAAAACTCCTGAATGGTTAATCATGTTGGGTATCTGTACCCATTTGGGTTGTGTTCCAATTGGTGAATCTGGTGATTTTGGCGGTTGGTTCTGTCCATGTCACGGTTCCCATTATGATATTTCTGGTAGAATTAGAAAAGGTCCAGCTCCACTTAACTTAGAAATCCCTCAATATGAATTCGCTGATTCTGAAACTTTAGTTATTGGTTAAGCAATCAATCTATTCCCTTCTCTATTATTATTCCATCATCATTTGAAATATTCATTTAAAATTCATTCCAAATTTTATCTTTTTTATTTGTATTTTTCTTTTTTTTTTTTTCTGAATTTTCCAAGAATGATTATCTGTTCATATAATTACTTTAATATTTTATCAAGCATCCTTTTAAAAGAAAAGAAAATAATAAAAAAAGGAAAAAATAAAAACACTCATCTTTCTCGCTATTTGATTCCTTTTTATTTATCTAATCAATTGGTTACTAGTCCCGTTTTATTGTTTTTTTTATTTTTGTTTTTTTCCAATTTTACACTGTAATTCTAATGACCCGCGTTTTTTCGTTTGATTCATTCATAATTGTCTCAATCGAAAAAAGAACTTCTCTTTTCTGTATGTTAGCCAAGATGTTAATTCTACTCATTTATTTTTATCAAACGCCTATCTCCTGCTCTGCATGAATAGGTTCAACTCAAAAATTTGTGACATTAATGATTTTTTAAGGCATAGAAATTGATTTATTCATTAAAAGTTAGGATTTAAAATGCTAGAGAAATGATACTTAATTTTTAAATAAAGTAAAATAAAAAAAAAAACAAAAAAACAATAGTGATGCGTAGGAGTTAAACTGCAAATTATAACAGACTGCTTTCTTTTTTTGTTTTAGCTTTTCGTTTTTTTAGCCTTATTTCATTCTCCTGTTTAAGAAGAAAAAAATTGAGTTCTATCTTCGGAAAAGGCAAAAATAAGACACAGACACACAAAAACAAATAGAGCAAGAACAAAAAAAAAAAAGAAAAAAAAAAGGAAAAGAAACACAAAGTAATAATGTCAAACATTATATATATTTTTTATAAAGATAATTATTTTACTCACTTTTCAACTATACTAATATACAAACTTCAATATTCTTAACTAGAACTAATTACCATATCCATCCTCATCATTATAATAATTCCCTGGGGTTTCTGCTGTCCAGTCCCCTCCTGGTGTTGGTGCACCAGGTGTTGGTGCACCATTCCAAGCTCTACCTCCATTACGACGACTATCACCTACTGCACCACTACGGGATTCATATGAAGGATTAGAACCCCATGCTGAACCACTTCCATAAGACGTTGTGTTGCCTGCTTCAGCATTTGCGCCACCATATGACGTACCACCACCACCACCACCATATGCTGTTCTGTTACCAGCAGCTCCTCCCCAAGTAGATGAGTTTCCATAAGCAGTTCTATTTCCTCCTGAACTAGCCCATGCATTACCATAAGAGGTTTTGTTACCCCAAGAGCTATTATTAGTGGCAGCCAGATCAGTATTAGTATTAGTACTAGTTCTTGATGACCACGCAGGACCGCTTGTACGTCCATGAGCTGTGCCACCACCATAGGATGTGCCACCACCATAAGCAGTACCTCCGCCATAAGAAGTGCCTCCACCATAAGCAGTACCGGAACCACCACCATAAGCAGTACCAGAGCCACCATAAGCAGTACCGGAACCACCGTAAGCGGTTTTTCCGCCATTTCCGAATCCACCGTAAGCAGTACCACCGCCGCCGTGCCATGAACTCTTTGCACCACTGTTCCAACTACTTTTATTACCATCATCGCCGAAGCTAGAAACTCTATTCTTGTTGTCATATGATGAATTAGATGACGAACCGTTTTTATTCCAAGATTTGCCCATTGAATTATTGACCACCCAGTTGTCAAATGCTTGTAATTCACCGTTAGCGCTCATGAAACTCAATTTTCTTTTGTCAATAGAAATAATTTTATTTTTTGTATGTAACTCAACACGAGCAATATCACCATTGGCATCTTTGACAATACCTTGGTACGTTTTATAAGGACCAGCGCTAATAATAACTCTTTGATTTAATGTTCTATCCCTGCCTATTGTTCTTGAGGCTTGTGCAGCCGCCGGGGCATTTTTCTGAACTTGAAGATCTGGATTCATTTTGGTAAGATCAGGTGTCTTGAAAATAGATGCTAAACTACCTTTGGTAGAAATAGTAGTAACATTGGAAGAAGTGTTAACGAAGACACCCTTATTTTCAATGATTGTCTTCGATTTCAAAAACAAGTAAGACTTATAAACATGCAAAATAGAACCTTGACGACGTTCACCAGTTTGCTCCTTCACTGTATCACCAACTTTAATTTCTAAACCATTAGCATCAGTTGTCATTGTTTGGTCTCTTTGTAATTTAATTTTATAGGATATAGATGAAGGAGAAGCAACAACAGTTCTACCATCCTGCACTAAAACTGTGAAGATTTCTCTTTCTGCTTTGATAATAATACCAAAGTCTTGAGAGTTTAATTGAACTAAATCATGTAATTCATATTGACTATTGAAAGTATTACCAGCACCATCTGTAGATTTAATCAAATAGTTAGAAAACACAGTGATATCTTTTTGGGTTTGATCGGAAACCAATGTCACTTGATGGTTATTTATTTCTAACACCAAACCAGTGTCATCTACATGCTTCCCGTGGATAACTCTAACATGATCACCACTGGCGAAGATTTTTCTGACATTATCAGAAGGAATTTCAATAATAGTGTCTTTCAAATCTCGATCATTAGAGTCAATTTTAATACTGATAACTTCTTTTCTTTCTGCTGATGAAACAAAACCTTTGATACCTTTCTGTTCTCCTTTAACCACTTCAATTCTATCACCAGGTTGAAACGTTGTAGATGATTGGTTAGATTGCTTCAAAGATTGGGCAATGGTTGTCAAATCAATACCTTCATCATTAACATTGAAACGAGACAATTCAGATAAGGATGGACTAACATCGTTTGTTTGCAAAAATTGAATTTTGAAATCTTTGAATAAGAAACCATCCTTGTATCGTTCATTTTTATATCTAAATACATTATGACCTTCTTTAGACACTGGATGCTTTATATCAAATTTTTTTGCTTCCATTTCGTTGAATAATCTTGGCGGTGGTCTTTGTTTAGTAGTGCCTCTTTTACGTTTACCAGTTTCATCATATTCATCAAATCTACCATAATCCAATCTTGGAACCACTTTACACAATACTTCCAAACCATTTTCACTAATATCCTCCACTACTGCCAAGTCATTTTTGTAAAGACCTCTTCTAATTCTGACATAAATACCTGGAACAATATCAACGTCAGTAGATCTAGTTGCTCTTAATAAATCAGGATACTCAGGCACGGGAACGAGCAAATAACCTTTAGTAGTGTGAACATTGACCAAACCTTTGACTGCTTGAGCAACAGCATCTTTTCTTCTGGCTTCAATATAAATATAACCAGTAAAGTTATCTCTTTGAAAAGCTGAGTAAATTTCCAAAGGTGTTTTAGTCATTTCTAAACTCATCTTTTTTTTCATAATTTGTCTCACCAAACTGATTTCTTTACCTGGAGTGACTCTTAACGCCCAAATATTCGGGTCATTAACAGATGGCATCAACAATTTTTGAGAAACCATCACTCTGTCACCTCTATATCTTTGAGACGATTTACCATATCTTTCTTTATAATCTCTTGCAAGAGCTTCCATATCTTCGCTTCTCTCTTTTTCACGAGCACGGTCTATCTTTCTATGAACTCTAGTATCCATTCTTGAAGCTTCTGCTTCTTCATCCTGCTCCCCTGCAATAAATTCTTCTCTTAAATTGATATCCTCTTCTTCTTCTTCCTCATCTTCATCTTCACTGACTTCAGCAATATCATCAATGAATCGATTACGACGTTGTTTCTTTCTACCCCTAAGCTCCTCTTCCTCATCATCTTCATCGTAATCATCTTCATCATCGTCATCATCAATGTCCTGATCATCATATTCATTCTTCACTCCGCCATTTGATGTTGCCAACAACTCATTTTCACTATCATCTTCCTTGATAGATCTTCTATCTTCGTCATCACTTAATCCACTCATAACTTTAGTTTTGCGCTACTTATAGTTGTCTATCGATAGTACCAGTTATCCAATTGCTAGGAACTCAATTAACCTTGAATTATTTCAAGTAAGATAGCAAAAGATAACAAAAGAAAAAATTTGAAAAAAGTTGTGTCTTCACACAATCCTTGATGAATCTTTCTTTTGAATTTATCTTTTATAATAAGAATAATAATATTATTATTGGCATTTCATACTATGTATTGTCTATTTTTGAAATGTTCCAATTTTTTTTCTTTTTGTTTTTTTTTTTCTTTGGCGGGAGGTTCCAGGGTTGCGAAGCGCTGCTCATTTGACACGTGAAAAAAATGTTTTCTTTTTTTTTTTTTTTTTTCCAATTTTTTTTTCTCTGAATTGAAAAGTTTTACTGAAAGAAAAATCAAGCGTTGAAAAGGCAAAACATATAATTAGTATCGTTAAATATCATTAAATCAATTTGTTATCATGAGCAACGAAATGTACGTATTTCATATTTAGAGAGAATTCTTAAAATCCTATACTCAATATGAACAGTTTAACTAATTTTTTGTTATAGATCTTGGGCTGATGTGGATGATGAACTTCCACCAACTGAAGTCATTGATAATAAAGACGGCACCAAATTGGTGATCTCTTTCAAATTAAATGAAGAAAACAAAAAAGTAAAAGTAACTCAAAAAGTCAAATACACAACTATTACCGAAAAAGTACATCCTGCTGTTGCAGAGAGAAGAAAATGGGCCAAATATGGTGCAGAAAAAGATAAAGAAGCCGGACCTGATCTTAGTACCACACAAATAGGTGATCCAGTTTATTTGAAATTATCGTCAAACTTGAAAGAATCTCAAAGAGAAGAAGAATTCAAACAAAAAGAAGACTCCAAGAAAACCGTCGGTGGTACCATCTTCAAATGTAGATATTGTGGAGGTGAGCATTTCACTGCAAAATGTCGTTTCAAAGATACTCTTGGATCACAAGTTGGATCATCTAGTACCACAGATGCTCCAGAAACTCCATCTGAACCTCAACCTAAATCTAATGCTTATGTTCCACCTCATCTTAAAAACCGTGGAGCTGATGGTGCTAAAGCACCAGGCCTTGGCGGTAAATTTGAAAGAGATGATAGTGCTACTACATTGAAGATTTCTCAATTGAATGAAATCGTAGATGAATCTATGATTAGAGATGAGTTGCTTGCGAACTTCAACAACATCCGTAGAGTTTCCTTACTCAGAAATAGAGAAACTGGTAAATCTAGAGGTATGGCTTATGTTGTGTTTGGTAGTGAAGAAGATGCCAACAGAGCTTTGGAAGACTTAGATGGTAAGGGTTACCTTAACTTGATTTTACATCTCGAGTTCCCAAAACCAAGAAAATAATTATTGGCTTAATGAAATTCAATGTTGTTCTTTTTTATTCATATTTTTTTATTTAGTGTACTATTGCTTATGAATTGTTTTTATCTATTCTATATATGTGCAATATTCTTTCTTTGCCTTCCCTTTTTTTTTTTTACTTTTTTTTTTTTGTTATTAAAAAAAAAAAAAAAGATTTTCTTTTAGTTTCTTTTTATAATACATTTATGGTGATCAAAAGCATTTAATTTTTGTAAATTTTGCAAGAAATGTAGAATCAATTTAAGAAAAAAATTATTTCATTATTTTGTTTTATTTATAGTTGAATAATATTTCTCTTCATTGCCTGAAAAATTGATATCCAAATCGCTATCACTGTCACTATCACTATGAGCACTAATTTTGTTGGTTGATTTTTCATCAAGACTCAATAATTGTTTCGAAAAATTTTTTTTTGATTTCAATATATCCGTGGTGTTAACTTTGATATTTGTGGATGTTTTAACAGGACTAGTGAAAGCTGACAGTGGTGCAGATGATTCTTCCGATAAGTAATTTTCGAAATCTTCTTTTAACTGCACGTCTTTTTTATAATTTTTCAAAGATTTGACATTTTCATTCCAAGTTTTGCTTCTCTTCATTTTAGATTCTCTAGAAGGTGATAAGCATATTTTTTTCTTTTTGCGGATTTCATTTAAATAATCAATTTTATGTTTAACCCGACCTCTTTGATCCAGTAATTCATCAAAATTCATTTGTTTTGCCATTTGAGAACTTCCTCCAATTCTCCTTACTGGGTCGAATCCTAAGTCATGAATTGTTTGTGATGTGAATGCGGCTTGTAAAATTTGAGAATTTTTTTTCTTTTCCTTTTCACCAACCTTTAGAGTACTGGGGTCATTCTCTATTCCTGTGATACCATTTTTTAGAAATTCTCCTCCTTTAAAATTCGATAATTTTTCACGAAGTTCCATTTCTTTTCTTTTGGTGTCGATTTTTTTACGTTTAGAATCTAATTTATTCACAGAATCCGGATTAACATATTCATCATCAAAAAATGCTTTTTTAGCATTGATGTTGGAGAAATATATTTTTCCCATGTTCAAATCTTCTTGAGTATGAAATTTGGAAGCATATGGGTTATCATATATTTGAATACCAAAACTTTTTGAATCATTACTTTTATAATTTTTATTCATCACCACTGTTTTTTTATCAATCAAGTTTCGCAGTTTGTTCAAACCTCCACTAGTTGAGAGCCCTCCCAACTCAAGTCTATTTGCCGTTATTCTTTTCAATGATAAATTTTGATGATATTCGCAGTATTCAGATTTTGATTTATCAACGGGGATATCACAAGTTTGATTTCTTGAATTTTTCTTGAATGCTTTGCATTTGCCAAAATTCTTAGATTTACCAATCTCTATAATGGAATCAAAATCCGTTGAAAGTATTAATGAAAATGATTTGATTTGGCCTGTTTCTGGGTTTTTCCATGGTGATATTTTCGGGTTCAATATACCAATTATATCGCCCACTTGTAATTTCCAGTATTTTTCAAAAGCAGAACCAAATAACATTAAGGGAATGTTTAATATGAAATTGGATATTGTAAGTTTCAAATACTTACCATTAGATTTTTCATTATTTGATACTTTTGGCTCATCTTTGGAGACAATAATACCAACAAGTATCCAATTAGGGTATTCAGGATCTTTGAAGTCTGGAGGAAAGACTTTGGCGAACAATTTATCAACTCTAATTATTTTCTTACCTTTGAAGACTTGCTCTACAGTTTGTGAGTCAATATACCTAAGGCTGAGTTCTTGTCCTGAATATTTTTCAGTTTCATCAACTGGTACTGGAGTACTTGTAATATTGTTATCTTTCAATCCAAATGCGTATTTTCTAGATTGAAGAAACTTGTTTTTTTCAATCTTTTGTTGTCTTTCATTCCTGTGAATAGAGTTTAATTTATCAGCAAAAGAATTACCATTTTGGTTATTACTATGGTTATTAATATTTTTGTTTTTGTGCATTTCAAGGATGTTTCTCTTATTCATTTGAACTTGTAGTTCATGCTCTTTCTGTGCTTTTTGTAACTTCTCATTTCTAGCTCTTTCTTTTAATGAATTTTTCTCAAGTTCAGTTTCTTCTTCATTCCTTAACAAAGCATCTTTTTGTTCTTGTTTTTTCAAAAGAAGTTGTTCAATTTCTTTTTGTCTTCGTAGCACTTCATCTTCTATTCTTGATATTTCTCTCAATTTATTCAGTCTGTCTTCTTTGTTTATGAAATCCTCCTCATCATCACTTAATATGAAGTCATTATCATCAGTATCACGCATTATATCTTTGCCGAAACTTTTTTTTCTTTTTAAAATGGTATAATATATAGAAGAAATCACCAAATTTAATAAATGTCATCGCATAAAAACCATAATATAAACATTCATTTCGATTTTGGTGCTTTTTTTGTATTGCGTTTAGTATTTTCAACTTGCGCACCGCAAAATCGGGAAAATAAAAAAAAAAAAAATTAGAGAAAAAAAAAGTGGAAAAAAAATTGAACTGACAATAACATTTATGAATAGTATAATAATATAACAAACACAGATATCAATAATATAAAATGGCTAGTAGGTATTAATAATTTAACTATTTGATTTCAAATATTATCAACAAAAGATGAAGAAAAAAAATTAAGGAACGAAAAATCAGAGTCCAGTGAAAAAAAAGGACAAGTTTTCTTCGATGTCTGGAATATCGAAAGCTGGTAGGTTAGACATTCAATCTTATCATGAAATCATATACTAACGTTTTATTTTTATAGAACAAAAGACAAGAACTACCGTGATAAAGTTAATATCCGCTGCTCAAACAGGGTTTAGTAGACATGTCACACGTCCAAGAGGTGCTCCTTTAGTTACACAAATAAGATATGATCCAGTGGTTCGTCAACATGTGTTGTTCACCGAAGCTAAAAAGAGAAAAATTCCTGAAAAACCAAAATTGAAATTCACCAAAAGCCCAAGATCTTTTTAAAAAAAATTACCATTATCTTCTTTAAATTTTTTCAAAATAAATGTCGCTTGGATCCACAATAGTTTTTGGCTTCTTCAATTTACAGTGTGAAAAGTTAACTTTTTTTGAATGAAGCAATGAACCTTGTATATATAAATTAACCTATAAATTATGATTATTATTTTTTAACTCATGTTTGTTTCTTTTTTTTTTTTTTTTTTTTTTTACAATTATGGGTAAGGAAGTTAAGGATACTTTTTCTAGAATAAAAGAAGTTATTAAACAAGAACTAAAAATATTAATAAACGAAACAATATTAAAAACGATAACAATATTAAAAACGATAACAATAAATATAATATAGTGCGCTAGAATTGAAGTAAAATGAATGGGGGGAAATATAAAAAGTAAAAAAAATTATAAAAACAAAAACAAAAACAAAATTTAATCTAAACAATAGCAGCAGTTTCTAACTCTTTTAAAAAATCAACAATAGGTTTACCTATTTCCTCTATAACATCTTTGGCCCATAATACATCCAAATGAGAATACTCATCTATTGTTTTGGATCTAAAAACTTTTATATCGGTTTCATACTCTTCAAAGTGTTTCAAGAGTAGATTATTATCCACTAAGCTATCTTTTCCAGGTACAAATAAATATATTGGCGGGGTATCTTTATTAAACCATTTTTCACAGTAATTGAAAATTGTGGTTGAATTAGCAACGAATCCATCCTCATTATTAAGCCACCAAAGCATTAATCGAGAACTGATGTAGACAGGGGAAAATATAAAATGTCTGGTTCTGAACCTTGTATCCCAAAGATGGTCATCCCAATCAAAAAGAAAATTGAACATTGAGTAACTCAAGAATCCAAACATTTTTGTATTAACCAAAGCAGTTCTCATTCTCATCATAATCGGCATAAATGAGTGGACTCCAAAAAAGTAGTTGAATGTGGATTTTGGTAAACAGTTCATGAATTTAATAAAAAGTTTAGTTCTTAGTAATTCACCTCCATATACAGCAGGTGCTAATGCAATAAAGCAATTAAGTTTTTCATGTAGATTATTACCAAAAACCCAAATATTTTTGGATAACAACGCCAAAAAAGTTTGAGTTGTTCCTTGAGAATGAGCAATTAAACTGATTTTATTTACATGATTTGTTTTTTCCAAAATATAATCTACCATAGCTGGCAAATCAAATCTTGACATATTAGAGATATTCCAACTCCACATATTAGGATCATTAGAATCAAGATAAGCATGATTTGGTTTGAAACCACATCTATTATTACCCAACCACACGTCATAACCTTGTCTGTGCAAAAAAACTGATAATGATTCATCCGGGCCAGAAGTTGCATAAGCCCCAGAAGATTGTAACAATCCATGTAACAATAAAACTGGCTTTCTTAAAAGTATTTCGTCTTCAGTTTCATGAGGGTCAACTACCCTTTGTAAATCCAATATAAAACCGTCATCAGTGGTGATCTGGAATTCCATAAGCCTTAAATTAAGAATCTCAAAATAATAAGATAACCTGGGCACTAATTTTCTCTCTGCTTTTGTCAATTTTGAAGGCGGCAAAGACATTTTTTGTTGTTGTTGTTTCTTACAGTCAAATTTGTGTTTTATCTTGACCCAAACGGTTTTGCTGACGGCGAAAAACATCAAGATTGATAAAAAGATGCAGGAGCATGTTGTTGAAGTTATCTTGTACAATATGATTTGAGACTTTGAATAATGCACTTTTTCTGGGACTTTCACAAATGGATCATCTTGATACTGCGACAATTGAGAATCTGTCGATGGTAAAGCGCTCAAAAAGACTAGCTCCGAAAGGTCCTGTTCATTTACCATTCTTTGGTTCAATCTCTAATATCCCATTTACTATCATTCTGAGGTCAAGTGAAAAAACGCCATTTCAATAAAAAAAAAAAAAAAAATACAAAAAACAGACGTTTTCACAAAATACGAAAGAAAAAAACGTGACACACTGCCACTAATTTGACTACTTTTAAGATAATACTAATATTTTCAATATTCTACAATTTAACTTATTGAAATTAAAAATACACATATTATATTAATTAACATTCCTTTCATTAAAGCTTTCTTTTCTTGAATTTGGCGTTTTGTTCTTCAACTGTAGCCATTTTTTCTCGATTTTTTAATTCCACATATCTCTTTGTAGGCTTACTTTTACCATCGCCGACAATTATTTTTGTTCTAGTTTCATTTGTAACAGGTTTTGACAAAAACCAATCATACATCATCAAAGAAACATTGTGTTTCAAATTCAAATCTATCCAATCCGGATATATCTCTTTATCTTGATATTGGACTTCTTTCCATTCAATGTCATCTGAAAATTTGCAATCATACAACACCAATGGGAAATGATATGCCATATCATAAACTGGTTTTTGGGGATAATTTTCAACATCAAATAAATAGTCTATTATTTCCGGTTTTTCAAGTTTTTGTCCAACTAAAAATAAAACTGCAATCATACATCTAACTTGATGCCATAAAAATGCCCTTCCTTTTAAATCAAAAACATAAAACTCATCTTTATATGGCACAATATTGGCAGAAAGAATGGTTCTTTTATGATTATTAATTTGTTTGCTTCCATCAACTTTACAAAAATGTCTGAAATCATGTTCCCCTTCATATTTCTTTGCGGCTTGGTGCATTAAATCGGTATCCAAGTCTTTTTTATGAAATAAATATTTATAATGACGATATTCACAACTGAATCTGGCATCAAAATCTTCTGGGGGCCTCAAGCAAACAGCTTTAAATCTAATATCATGAGGAACTATCTTATTCAACATTTTTAAATAATCAAATTCTTTTGAATCATTGGAGGAATCTAATTGTTCCTCTTTAGTCTTAAGATTCGATCTAACATTCAATGAAATTACTTGATTCATAGCACTGACCCCTTTATCTGTTCTACCACATCGGCTAAAATTAAAATCTTTTGGTTCCAAGGATGGTATAAGCTTGCACTTATATAATGCTTGAAGAATCGCTCCTTCTACAGTTTGAAATTCTGTTTCATGATTTTGAAGCGCCAAGCCGTTGTAATTCCAACCCAAGTAAGAGAATTTCAATGCTATAAATCTTGTTGAATAATTGCTGAAATCAAATGGTTTTTCTTTTTTCTGCTGCTGTTTTTTCTTACTTATGTCTTTCAGTGGTGTCGTTGTTTCCAAATCCTTGAGTCTTTTTATTAATTCATCTTTACTCCATTTACTATAATCTATGTTTTTTTCACTCATGACAGTTTGAGGTTTCAAATGATTTATATCACCAAAAGTTTTTTTGACAAATTGCTTTAAAATATTCATATCATTTGGTTTAAACCTTCTGATTCAAATGCATTTCAATAATAACAAATTTTTGAAAAATTTTGGCTTTTTTTTTTTTTTTTTTTTTTGCTAAGAGAAGCCCTGGGATGTAAGTGATTTTGAACTTTTGAATACTCAAGAATCAAACAAGAGAATCAATTATTGATGGTACTGTTTTTTGACATTTTGTGAGTCAACTAAAATAAAAATGTCTGAAGTGAATTCATTCTTTTATGCTTTGGAATCAGAAAATCCAAAGTTAGCCAAAGATGTCTTGTCAAAACTTCTCAAAAAAACACCAAACTCAGTTTATTATAAACTTTTACAATATTATTATGATTTAAAAGTGAATTATAGTTATGTTAATTCTTTTGAAGAAGCTTATAAACTACTTAAAGAACCGACATATTATAATCAACTATTGAATCCATCAGCTCTTGAAATTTTAATAGATATCTTCAATGAAACCAATCACCCAGAAAAAGTTTCCGAAATCTTTGAAACTATGCTCAAAAGACATCCAAGCAACTTGAATTTAATAGAATATTGGCATGGCCAGTCTTTAACCAACTTGAATTTATCATCCTTACAAAAATCATCTTTCCATTATCAAAAATTCGCCAGTGCTGAGAAAAAAAGACAAGCTACTTTACATGCTGCTTTCAACTATTACTTGGCCACAATTAATAATAACAACATAATGGAACAAAAGCTTTTCCCAAAACTCGGTTTAAAATTACTTGAAAATGTTGGCCCATTGAAATCAGATCAAGAAATTTACGTAAAAATTAAATTGTTAATTCGTCTTAAAGAATATAAGCAAATCATTGAAGAAATTCAAACTTTATTGAATATAAAAAAATTCAATGAAGTTGATTTAACATTGGTATTGATTTACTTGGATGCATTGAATGAAATCGAAGATTACAATACCTTGTACGAATTCACATTTAAAGTTTTATTTGATTTCAAGTTCAATGATTTCAACTTTTGGAATTTTTTGCTTTTAGCTGCCTTTCAATTAAATAAAGAATCAGAATTATGGAAATTCATGGATGATAATGATGATAAAAAAAATTCTCATCGAAATTCAAGAAATCTATTACTTGCAAAAATTAATTATGGTTTCTTGAAAGATGATATTGAATTGATTAAAGAAACAGTAACTGATTATTACAAGTTATTTGGTAACAAAAAATGCGCATTTCCAGATTTATTAAAATATATTGATAATCCAAAATTCGACTCTCAATGGTTTGTGAATGAATTGTTATCAAAAACCCATTACGAAGAACTAGGATTTCCTCAAAAATTGGGCGACAAGACTAATTGCAAATCAACAATTCAAGAAGTAACCACACTAGTCAACTTACAAAAATTTAAATTTCACATCAATAAAGATGTTTTTTTGAAAAACGGCCCAGGTACTAAAGAATATCTTGATGAAAATATAAAATTATTTAATTATTGTTATGAAACATATTTGGTTCATAATAAAGAACTTCTCAAAAATGATTATTTTGTGGGAAATGAGCTACTAATATTGAATTTACAAATAGAATTATCGTGTTCTTTTACAACCAAGGAAGTCATTAAGCAAATTATAATTTTTAGAAATATCCTTTCTTTTTCACCTCAAGATTTTTATGTTAAACTTTGGTTAATAAAATTATACAACTATTTGAATCTTCCATTACTTGTTTCTGAAACTTTCAAATCTTTATCTATTAAAAACGTTCAGATAGATACCCTCAACCATTATGTGTCAACAAGAATTGCTACTCGATTTCCAGATTATGGCGGTTATATTTCCCCAGTTCTTTTGAAAAACTTGGAGTTTTATACTGCCGATCATACCTTCGATTATTTGATTTATTTTTTGAAAAATTGTTATGAAAATGGTTCATATACGAAAATTGAGAATTATTTTGAATTTTTAAAAAAATTGAATTCTAGTACCGAAAAATACTCTTCTTTTCAACAATTGCTAGAATTGAGTGAAATTTCTTCAAACAATAAACTTTCAAAATTTAAAAAATTGAATTTCGATCCCCTTAATCTAATAAAATTAAGCTCCGTCGATGGTTGTGAAGCCAAGTCAAAACTTAATTTTGAGAACTCAAAGACTTCTTTTTCAATATTAACCTTCAATACTGGCGGCGAATTGTTGAATAAATCTACTGGACCTAATTACGGTCTGGAATACTCTGATAATAGAGACTTCACAAGTGAATGGAACGCGGGTATTGGCCATGAAATTCCAGCATTGAATGAAAATATCCAAACAGGTCCAAGAATCAGCACATACCACATCAAATTGGAAAACTTGAGAGTTTTACTACTGAAATCACCTATTCATTTTGATCGTGAAAATTCATTAAATTTATTCAAGATTTTCGAGAAATTTTTTGTCCAAGGTTTTAATGATGAGGAATTTACAAATGTTGAATCATGGGAATTGAAACTTTTTTTCAACTTCTTGAAATTAGTCCAAGCCCAAGTATTAGAACCAAAAGATTTTAAAGAAATCAGTTTAACATATCTGACAAAACTCACTGAAATTTTGAGCGAAGTGGTTTCGAAATTGAAAAGCATTGTCAATAATGATGATCGTAATATAATTACTTGGAGTTTTGCTCATGAATACACAAGTATCATTCATATTTATAAAACAATGAACCAATTGATTAAATCATATAAACAACAATATCCTCAAACTTTTAATAAAAGTAATAAGTTAATAAATGAGGGAGTTATTAACAAGTTGAATTCTTTACAGAAAGTTATCAAAACTTTCCATAATGATAACGGTATGAATGTTTTAAAAATTAATAATAAAAGTTGCTTGCAAAATTTGAAATCAAAAGTATCAAGCGAAAATTCAATTAAACAATTACATATCAAACCAGAATTTATCAATGAAGTTTTCGATGTTCTTATTGATCAGTATTCTGTGGTTTTCGGAGTATTGAATAAAATTTAAGAAGCGATGGTTTCCATTGGTATTTTGAATGAGGTAAACTCAAATCGATACAAATAAATTGAAAGCCAATTTTATGTAGCGGCTGGAATTTTGATCCTATTGTGTTTGGAAAATATTTTTAAGCATTTGTAATAAATGACAATCTTAGGCTCATTTGTAATAAATGATAATCTTAGGCTCATTTGCATTCACATTAAAATATTGACCGGATAGATTATTTATTTTTTTTTTTTCTTTTTTACAATTTTATTAAGTCTGATAGCTTTCTTAGTTTGAGGCAAATAAAACTCATTGGCAAAACTTTTTTAGCAAGCTTGATTCCCCAGCACGACAAGTAAATAAATTTCAAATTAAATCAACAAAAAGGGAGGCATATATCATGAATTTTTTATCCTCAAATAATTTTGTGGTATTTTTGATATACTTTATCAGTTACCAAAAAAGAATACAGTTTTTTTTAGAAAGAAACAGAAAAATGAATTAAACATTAGAAGAAAAGAAGCAAAAATCAACTCAAAAAAAAAAAAAAAAAGCATATGAAAGAAAAGCAAAAGCATAAGCAAAAAGCAAAAGCATAAGCAAAAAAGATAAAAGCAAAAAAAAGCTATAAATAGAAAGAAAAAAACTCATAAGTTGAAAAAAAAAAAAAATAACAATGAAAAGAAAAATACAGGTAAAGCAAAAGTTTTATATATAAGCAAATTCAATAGATAGACAACTTTTCAATTAAAACAAAGTTCCACTTTTCTTCCCTTTTCCTTTTCTTTTTCTCTTCATTTTTCTAGGTTTGGCTTTGTTTTTGAGCAGCTTTTGTTTGCTTTTCAATTTACTAAACAAACCACCAGATTGAGATGTTGCACCAAAATCAGCAGGTAAATTCAAACCCAATGTACTATCAACATTGTCTGGAGCGGATAATGAGTTCATAACAGTAGTAGTATCATTTACTGGGTCTGTGGTTTTCGTAGAAACGCCAATTGAGCCATTAGACTCTTTTGGATCTGAAGAATCAGATACTTCAGATGATGGTTCTTGCGCCTTATGTATCACCTCTGGTGTCACAGATGAAGATTCTGCTACGTCAGGTACAGGCTCGGAAGTTTCAGATGTTGATTCAGCTGTTTCAGCTACAGCGTCTAGAATTTTAGACGATGTTTCCCCAACTTCAGATGCAGGCTCTGGAGTTTCAGTAACTGGCTCTGGAGTTTCGGATGCAGGCTCTGAAATTTCAGCAATAGGTTGAGACACTGGAGACAATCTAATATCATCTTCTTTTTGCAATGGTTTGCTATCATGTGACGTTATAACAGAATCAGTTTGTTGGTTTGAAAATTGCAAAGAGGTACCCTCATTTACATTGTTAGTTTCCAAGATTGGTTTGGTACGGTTAGAATAATTATAAGTCTTTAAAATTAGACTGTCCTTTGAACTGACGTTATTGTTTTTTTCAATATGTTTCAGTTCATTATCAGTACTATTATCTTCATTAGTTGCAGCAGTATCAACTGACAAATAACTTGGAGGACCTGAATTTGGTGAACGAGAATTAGAAGACTTTGATATCAATGGAGTTTTTTCATTTGGCACCACTGGCGATCTTTCCCGTCCATTATAAGAAACATTACCAAAAAAATCTTCTTGAGAGGAAGGATAGCTTGGAGGAATTGAATCACCTTTTGCAATTAATGTGTAATCTTCAACATTTTGTTGGCCATAAGCTGGTGGTGCACCTAATGATCCAAAGTTCTTTGCGAGCCCCCATTTTTTGACATTTGCTTCGATGAAGACGAATCCTAATTGACCAAGATTAACTTGAAATTTATAGTTTGCCGCGTTAATGGCCCCAATTGCTGGATATAAATTCAATTTCATTCCATGAATAATATCATAAAGTTTTTTACCATTTCTAGTGAAAAATACTGAGCCACTAGCTGGACGAAACCCAATACCGATGACATCACCTTCAGTGAGTTTAGGTAAAATGCATGGTGCATTATCAAAAGGTCTATTAATTCTGACTTTACCAGTATTTTCATAAGATACAGAGTATTTGTTATAACCAGGAAGACGGAAATCTGGATAAGGTTTTGTCACAAGACCAATATCAAACACTGGTTCTGTTGATGCTTCTTGCTCACTACGATCAATTAATTCGTCTTCGGATTTTCTGGCATCTATTTTATCTGCGTCATAACCCGGTAGCTCAAATAATTTGACCTCGAAATAAATAGTATCTCTTTCTCTTGACTTGATTGGCAAAGCCATATTCAAGACAGCGCAACTGGCATTGTTGCTGGTAAAAGTGATTTCAGTTTTGTCTTCAACAATGTAGTTTGGAGCCAAAGGTTCGTTGTCCAAATCAAATTGAAAAGCGTCCAAACCACGATCATCAATCACTCTTTGTTGAGCCGGGGTTATTTCTTTACCCATCTTTGAAACAACTGGAGGACAACGAGTTTCGAATTCTTTTGCTTTTCTATATGATACTTGCTCCGACTTCGGTAACAATGGAAAATATCTCTCTTCTTCTTCTTGCAAAGTTTCTGCTTCTGGAGACTGATTAGGTAAATGAAAAGTAGTTGCCAGATAATATGAGCTATCACTGCCACCAGACGCGTACAAACACATAAAATAAATTCCAATAACAAGAAGAGCAATGATCAAGGCACCTAAGGAAGATGAAAGAACAATCAACAAAGCTAAATTCAAATTACTGTCATCATCCCAACCAATATCACCATCATCTGGGTTCAAATTCAAAGTGTTAATGAAAACCCCGAAAACACTTGCAAGACCTCCCAATGAGCCGTTCAGGTCATGATTATCATTACCACCATAGGTTTTCGTATTTGCAGCTAGCAAATGACTTATAGGAGCCATTTTAGCCAACCAATTCTTTCAATATTATAAATAAGGAAGAAATCACAAACAGAAAAACGCGACTTAATCCTCGAAAACCTCTTTAAATTTGGAAAAAGATATTTTTTTTTTTTTTTTTTTTTTGTTTTATAATCAGAAGAGAAAAAAAAATTATAGTGCGAGAAAATAATAATTCATAACCACACTATTTTTTTTTTCTGTTTCTTGTGAAAAGAAGCCCGCGAACTCATCGCGCGAATGAAAAAAAAAAAAAAAAAAAAAAAAAATTCACAAAAAAAAAAATTTTTTTTATTTTTTTGGTGAATAAACTATAACATCTATAATTATTATCATTATCACAACTAAAAGATTAGTGAAATAATATATAATTTATCTCATTAATAATGTCTGAACCTCAAAAACTCAACTCCAATCCAGAAATTCTCCTTAAAAAGAGAAAAAATGCTGATAGAATCAGATTGGAAAAGCAAGAAGCCGCTAGAAAAAGAAAAGAAGAACAATTAAGAAAGTCAAAAGAAAAAAAAAATAGATTTATTAGAGTTGAAACAATTATAGCCAAAAAAATGGGAACCAAAAAAGAATTGAAAAGAATTGGAAGAGTATCAAAAGTCGAAAAAGATTCTGACAGTAAGATAAAGTTGATTTCAAAAGCCGCAAATAGTATTATTGATGATTTGAATAATTCTACAATTCAAACTGAAACATGGGATGAAAAACCAAAATTATTACTCGTTGTAAGAGTTAGATCTCCAAACAATGCCAAAATTCCAACCAAACCAAAAAGAATTCTTGAAGCTCTCAGATTAACCCATTCCAACCTTGGTGCGTTTATTAAATTAACCCCAACTGTGCTTCCATTATTGAAACTTATTGCTCCTTATATTGTGATAGGTAGTCCAAATCTTATCACTGTACGTGAATTGATTCAAAAAAGAGCAACCACTTTTGTCGATGATGAAGCCAGTAAGAAACAAAAAGAAGTTTTGTTGGATGATAACACTATTATTGAAGATAAGTTGGGTGATTTGGGAATAATTTGTACCGAAGACTTGGTTCATGAAATTTTTAGTCTTGGTGAAAATTTCAAACAAGTTTTGAACTTTCTTAGGCCATTTCAATTGGCACCACCAGTTACTGGATGGGGTCCAATGGCCAAATTGAAGAGAATTGAGTTGCAAGAAAAGGCTGATGGAACCTCAGTGAGTCAAAGAGGTGATGCCCCATTAGTTGAAATTGATATCAACGATTACATTTCAAAACAAAATTGAGTAGACTATTGTATCATCTTTATTTTATATGTATGTGTATATATATATTTTCATTTATTATTTAGTTTGTTGATGTTTTCATAATAAAAGGTTTGTTTTTTCGTATCAAAATAACCAACATCAAATTTGTAAACACGGTTGAAACACCAGAATGCTTTTTCAATAAATGTTTAAACCATTGATGTTAAAAAGTTCAAATGGTTTATATTTTGATAAAGGATTGTGGGGGTGTTTCCCGGTGTTTGGTTATGAGTCGTGCTTAAATGCGGTTTTTTTCACACCCCTTGAGTGGGATTTTCATATTTTTTTGGAGAAAAAAAAAAAATAAAAAAAAAATTGAAGTCGGGATTGTCTGAAAGATAAAACCATAACTTTTTTATATTATAATAGTTCATTATCTTTGTTCAAAATAATATCAATAATTGTAATCAATTGAACTGGTAATTTAATATATTATAATGTTGAGATCAATCATGTTCAAAAAGCCAATTATGGCTACCTCCACCAACTCCAGTATTCTCAAGAGAGGGATTAGTAATTCAATCAAAGCATCATTAGCCACCCCAACATCAACATCAACCACAAAAGCTTCAACAACGACCACAGATTTTGATTTTAACACAAAAAATGCACCACCAACTGGTAAAGAAATTCTTAAAAATGCATTCAAATCTGATCCAACTGCTGGTACTAGACCAATTTATTTGGATATGCAAGCTACTACCCCAACCGATCCAAGAGTCCTTGATGTTATGTTACAATTTTACACAGGGTTATACGGTAACCCACATTCTAGAACCCATGCATATGGTTGGGAAACGGATACAGCAGTTGAAAAGGCTAGAAAACACATTGCTGATGTTATCAACGCTGATCCTAAAGAAATCATTTTCACTTCAGGTGCTACCGAATCCAATAACATGGCCCTTAAAGGGGTTCCTAGATTCTATAAATCTACAAAAAAACATATCATCACTGTCCAAACAGAACACAAATGTGTTTTGAATTCTGCTAGACACTTACAAGATGAAGGGTTCGACGTTACTTATTTGCCAGTCCGTGAAGATGGTTTAGTTGACCTTGAATTGTTGGAAAAATCAATTAGAAAAGATACCTGTTTAGTTTCTATTATGGGAGTCAATAATGAAATTGGTGTGATACAACCATTAGAAGAAATTGGCCGCATTTGTAAAAAAAATAAAGTTTTCTTCCACACTGATGGTGCTCAAGCTTATGGTAAAATTCCATTGGATGTTAATAAGATGAATATTGATATGATGAGTATTTCTTCTCATAAAATTTATGGGCCGAAAGGTATGGGTGCTTTATATATGAGAAGAAGACCTAGAGTTAGAATGGATCCTATAATAACTGGTGGTGGTCAAGAAAGAGGTCTTAGATCAGGTACTTTGGCTCCACCATTAGTTGCCGGTTTTGGAGAAGCTGCAAGATTAATGGTTGAAGAATATGATTATGACAAAAAACACATTGAATATTTATCCAATAAATTGAAGACTAACTTAATGGCCATCGAAGATACCGTTTTGAATGGTTCTAAAGAACATAGATTTCCTGGTTGTGTGAATATTTCTTTTGCTTACATCGAAGGGGAATCTCTTTTAATGGCTCTTAATGATATTGCATTGAGTTCTGGTTCTGCATGTACTTCTGCTTCTTTGGAGCCATCTTATGTTTTGCACGCCTTAGGTGCTGATGATGCTTTGGCTCATTCTTCAATTAGATTTGGTATTGGTAGATTCACCACCGAAGAAGAAATTGATTATGTTATTGAAGCAATCAATAAAAGAGTCCATTTCCTCAGAGAGTTAAGTCCTCTTTGGGAAATGAAACAAGAAGGTATTGACTTGAACTCCATTGAATGGTCTGGTCATTAAGTATCATTTATTTTAATAACAAACAAAATCATAAAGGACACCCAAGTGCAAGAACCTGTTACTGTTCTGCTCCGTCAACTACAAAACTTACTTCATAAGAAAAAAAAAATTTCTGTTTTTTGACTTTTCGCTCTGGATTTTTTTTTATAACTTTTTATATCTTTTTTGTCTGTTTCTTTTTATTATTTTTTTATTATTATTATTATTATTATTATTATTATTATTATTATTATTACTACTATTATTTTCTTTTTAGGATAAAGCTTGGTGAATAAGAAAGTTATTATTTCGTCTTCATCACTCATTAATCCCCTCTTGTGTTTATATTATCATCTATCTCTTTTTTTTCTCTTGAAAATTGTATTTATTTTTTTAGATTTTAGCACTTTATTTACATATAGCTATATATTACAAACTGTTTACGAAATTCAAATTACTATTATTGGTATTTTTACTCTTGAAAAAAAAAAAAAAAAAAAGCAAATATTAATAAACAAACTTGAATATTATTATTTTAAAGAGCAATTGGCTTTATTATCAAACAATTGTTAACTATATATATTTTGAGCCCTGTTGGGTGATAGCACCGCTGTTATTTTCACAGCTTTGTTTTTTGCTGCTCCATATTGTGTATATTACAATTCACTTTAATAACAAGACATGTTCACTTCTTCAGATTACCCAATTTAAATTTAATTAATCATCTCAAAGGAGTTGGAATAATTCACTTTTTTTTCTTTTTTTTTTTTTTTTTTTTTTTTTTTTTTTTTTTTTCAATCTTTTTTTTTTTTTTTTACACAAACCAAAAATAGTTCGCTCAAAACTATTTCCATACCCTCTCACTGGCTGCCTTTATATCATTGAACAAACTTTATAATCAAAGGTGATTAATCAAAATATCAATAAGAAAACTAAAACAATGCAAATACTTAATATCATCAGGTATATCTTTTTTTGTTTTATTACTTTATCCGCTGCCATTGAATCGCCAATACCTGAACAATTCAAAAAAGTTCTTAAAAAAAATGACTTACTTCCGTTACGTGATTCTACAACAGGAATAATTAAACTTAATGATAAAAATGTTCATTTAATAGTCGATCCTCCAGTTCGTGAATCCAATCTTATTATATTTTTAACTGCAAATTCACCACAAATCAATTGTCCATCTTGTAAAGATTTCAAACCCATTTTTGAAAAAACCGCTAAATATTGGGTTGATAATTATCCTTTAACCACCAATGATGATGACCAATTATCGAACAAAGACATGTATTTTATTGAATTAGATTTTGCGGTCTGTTCGGAATTCTTCAAAAGTTTGGGTATTAATCAAGTTCCTTTTGTTTGGATCGTTCCTAATTATGATATTGGATATGATTACTTAACTAATGAAAAAAGAATAAGTAATAAAGAACTTGAAGATCCAAAGAATTTCTTATTGAAATCATCAGATCATTATCAATATCTGATTACTCAAGCTACTTCATTTGAAGAGTTTTCCAACTATGTGGCTGTGGCTCTTAGAATTCCTTTTTCTGTTACTCAAAGTTCTAAAGGAGCATCAGCATTTGAATGGGATGAATCGAGTGCAGGAATATTGATTATTGTTGTTTCCATAATAGTCATCATCAAGAAGAAATTAAATGACCCTGGAAACAGTTTCTTATCCAAACTTGCCAAACCAAGAGTATGGACCGGTCTTTCAGTTCTTTTAATTTGTTTATTTACTAGTGGGTATATGTTTACAGTTATGCGTGGGGTCCCATTAATTGCTAGAAATGAACAAGGACCATTTTATTTTGCTGGAGGTCAACAATATCAAATTGGAATAGAATCGTTCTTAATCACTGGAATGTATATGTTTATTGGATTCTGGGTCGTCTTATTAGCCGATGTTTTGCCAAAACTTTATAAAGAAGATGAACCAGAAATTAAAATAACAGATAATAACGATACAGAATTTCAATTAGAAGAAAACGCAACTCATTGGTTTCAATTGAGTCATATTCAATTTTCTGTTGCAACAGTACTTGCTCTGGCTGGTCTATACTATAGTTTTTCTTTGTTAACTTCAATTTACCTAATTAAAGATAGAGATTACCCCTTTGCTGTTCCAGAAATTATATAAGATTTTGATTAAAAAAAAAAAAAAATTCGTTATTCAAATTACTATCTCAATCATAATAAAATCAGAAAGAGAAAAAGAGAGAGAGAGAGAGAGGAGGATGGGGAGGGAGATTTACATCTTTAATTTTATTGAAAAACAAACAACATTTATTTCTCTATTATTATATCAAACTGGGTTTGAATTTACACAACACATGCTATTAAAAAAAAGAAAATGTCTAATTAAAAGAACACTGTAATAAAAAACAACATAGTAAAAACAAAACATAAAAGCCAAAATATGCAATGAAAAAAATAAAATAAAAAAAAAAAAAAAAAAAAAAAGAAGTGAAAAACAAAATTAATAAGTATAACTCTTTATTATATTAAAGTTTCGTCTTCAATTAATTCTTGTTCTTCTTCTTGATCTTTATTGATCAAGAAAAATGAAACACCAATAATTATCGCACCTGTCAAATATCCAAGAGTCATTGATTTTCCATTATAAACAAAGTCCCCGAATAATGCTAAAGGAATTGTGAAACTTAATCCCACAGTAACTGTTAAAGGACTAGTCAAAAGAACTGCTTTTGCCCAACAATAATCCGATATAAATGTAATGACACAATTGATTAATATGATTTTATAAACTTCTGATGATGGAGGTAATTGGAACTTTTCAATTCCTAAATAATGCCAGAAAAATAATGTAGGCCATAATAAAATTAAATTAAATATTCCAACAAACCCAAAAAACAATTTTGTATTTAAACGATCTTGGGTTTTAACTTTTAATTTTAAAAGTACTGTATAAGTACCATAGAAAAAAGCCCCTAAGAGAGCCAAAAAGTTACCAAAAAACATTGAAAGTCCTTGATAAGTATCATTACTGTTATCATTGTTATCCAATTTTGTTGGATCACCTTCAAAATCCATTCTTGTTATGATTGTTATTCCTATCAATGAAAAAAAAAGTGAATATATTTTTAAACGATTAATACTGTCGATTCCAAATATGTAACCAAAAAACAATGTGAACAAACTAGATGTTGAAGATAATATTGTTTGAGAAGAAACACTGGTGTATCTTAAAGATGCATTAGTTACAAGATTTGCAAGATACCATAAAATGCAAAATTGGAAACTCAACCGTATTGTTTCTTTCATAGATAATTGATCTTGGTTTTGTAATAACATCGAACTTGAAACTATTGTGTCATAATTTTCATTATTATTATTATTATTATTATTATTATTATTATTATCCGTGTCATCAGATCCTTGAGTCCCTCTCACTTGATTATCCTCAAGATCCACCATCATATCTGTTGCTGATGGTTGATCATGCAAAAGCTCATTTACGGAAATATGGTCACCATTTAATTTGGCTCTCAAAATCCTCAACAAAAAGGGCACCAAATAAAATACAAATATTGAAGTATTGATATAAGTGATGAAAAATGGTTTAGCATAAATGTCTTGTTCAAAAAGCTCGTTAATTAAAAAACTTGAAAGAACCCATAAAACAACTACCGCGGCTAATGAAATTAACCCAAGGACCCAAGAAGTCTTTGATCTATTGTTTGTACTACCCATTATATGGTCTCTTCTTTTTTTTCTTTCTATTTATAAACTCTAAAAAATTGTAGTGTTCTGGTAAGAAAGAAATACAGGACTTTTTATTATAAATATTTTTTTTAATACGATAAGAGAGGTAGAAAGAGAGATGATATCAAATCACCTGCATCGGTGGATCAAACCGGGAAATTTTAAGACTAGCCATTTAAAAAGGTTCTACAAAGTTGTACTAGTAAGTCATTTTAAATTTATTTTGTAGTTGATAAATATGATATTTATTATTATTAATATATGTGTGTTTATTTATGGATTCATATGCAAAGACTGGTTTCTTTATCTGGAAAGTTGAATCAAAATTACTATTATTTCTGTTTTACTTGTAAGCCACAGTAAATGGCCATTATGATCGTAAAGACCTTGATAATAAATATCCAACTTTTTTCAAACCAAAAGAAAAAACATTTTATCATCTAGTATTATATAGATAATACTATACAGGTTGAAGATTTGCTGAAAAAAAAAAAAGAAAAAAAATTACTACTACTTTATTACATATAAGTTTCTAAATATTGTACGTTACAACATTTTAATCTCATGATAATAAGATCATATATTACAATTGTTTCATGAACGTAAATAACGGTAAATCCCTAAAAACTAACAATTTTTTTTTTTTTTTTTTTTTTTTTTTTTTTTTTTTTTTTTTTTTTTTTTTATTTTTTTTTTTTTTTTTTTTTTTTT
>JASTUB010000018.1:0-71954 GCA_031124825.1 Saccharomycopsis vini
TGTTAGGTTTTCCCCTCTATTTAGTATATAGTTTAGTTCATAAATGTACGACTTTTTGTGATGGTAAAAAAAAAAATTCGGGCTCATAACCTATCTCAAAGATTATCTTTCTCACATTTGCAGTCATCTTAATTCATATTACAATACAAACATATAATCAAATGATACAAACAACTATTTAAAAATTAGGGGTTTTAAGTGAGGTGGTTTGAGATAACCATAAAAATATTTGTATGGAATCCTTTCAATAATCTTGCTACCATAAGCCATCGATTTTACAATTCTTTAAAACTATCCTTAGAAGAGGAATTGTTGAGATCAACTTTATTTTAATATTTTGAAGATTTTCCCCGTTATAGAAAAATTATATAACATATGTATAGATTTTAATATATAAATCTAGTTTTACGTGTCGAAAAAAAAAAAAAAAAAAAAAACTTTCACGGGTACAATGGAGAGTACCTATCTTATGAATTTGGGACTTACATTATTCAAATCCACTAAGTCCTTGCAAATGTTGTAACTTTCCTCCGGAAAATTACTCGGAGACACCTACGCAAACAAAAATAGACTATATCAACCACTATTATGCTCAATGTCAAATCTCAAAACAATTATGGAGTAAAATAGATATAGGTATGCAGTTGAGTTGGAAAAGCCTAATTATGTCAATTCATGAAAATAAAAAAATGATTAAAATAGACCGTTTTATGTATTATGTTGAAAGATTTAATATAATACGAAGGAAGAATGAAAGCTGGGGGTACTAAATCAATCCCAGAAATTATTTTTCTTATTTCAACGGTCTTTTAAATACTAGTAATTAAATTATAATAACTAAAGATGTAAATTAAACCTAGGGGTTTTGGTGAGTATTCACCCTTTTAAAACTATTTTTTATATAGTTTTCTGTGTTGAAAAAAAAAAAAAATTGTTTTCTAATCACCTTATTATGCATATCGGTTTTTTTTACCATTGGTTTTGTTTTCCTATGAGACAGAACTGATATCCTTTTTTAGGTTTTTTCCCTTATTTAGTGTATAATTTTTTCCTTCTCCAGATTCCTAATTAACTAATTTTTCAAGGAAACTCATATGTAATATATATAACATAAATAACGGAAGATCATTTTATGAAATAACAATCAATAAAAATAATGTAATCCAATAGTGGAGTCAAAAGTGACAACAGAAGGTATTGGTAAAAGAAACAAACGTAAAAAAGTAAAGATAAAATAACTAATAACCAAATCACCCTAAATATCAATATTATAACATTATCATTCCTTTGATAATGAGTCGTCCCTATCATTAGTAGTAATATCTCCCCCGTTTATAGTTCAACGTTCTTTGAACAAAAATTTAAAATTGGCCTTTCCTTAGATCAAGTTTCTCGCCTTAGAGACTTCTAGATTCATTTAAAAATTGTAGTCCAATTTTGAAAATAGTAAACTCCAACTGTTTCTGGTTTTAAGATCTCAACACTATTATTAGGCGACTTTCCTTCATGCAAAAACATTTCCAGAGCCTCGATATAATCAGCTAGTGCACCATAACTATCACTTCCACTTAAATGAAATCCTGGAGCTTCTGAACTAAATTATTTTTAATTCTATTATTTCACCTTGTAGAGCACGAGAATGAATTTTTGCAAGATTCAAACTCTGAGCCAATATGCTATTTGGCGCCAGGCTCAAAAAAAAAACTTTTTTGATGATAGATCATAAATATCCTTGAGACCAGCAAAATTGAAACAGATCAAAAACAAAACTCTTGTTACAGTACATCCAACAGAATGAGGTGATAGGTTGCTTTCTGTGCAACTTTCAAGAATATTTCCCAGAAGAGTAAATAAAATTGTGCATCACATATTCTATAAATTTTGGAGTCTTTTTGAATATCTGTATAAAGACAAAGATGATAATTACATGTTAAAGGTATTTCAAAATTAAAATACAATATATTATAGATCTCCAAGAATCTTCGTTGTAGTTTAAAAGAAAGGAATATTTAGTTTTCTAGTAAACAAGTAGTATTCAACCTCACACTCAACCGCAAACTTTTTTGAAAATCACTAAAACGAGCAAATGTTCAAAAACCAAATTCAAAATGTGTTTATATTCAAAATATTGATGATACTATGTAGGCTAACTATATGAAAAGAGCAAAATTATAAATATATTTTTTTGTTTGTTCTCTGCTAATGACAAACATTTTACATCTGCAATTAGAGATAAACGTATACACACACATGTGTCGTACTCCACAAATAAAGTATAAGGTTGCATGCGCAAAAAAATAACAGTAGATATGAGAAAAAATATCTATTCAATATACAGATAAATTTGGGATAGAATCGCTGATTTTGTACGAATATACTAGAAAATGTAAAGCCAGATTGTTTCAATATAAAATAATACAGTGTAAAAATTCACAAACACAGTTTGTTTGAAAGAGTGTCTACTATTATACATAGCTTGGAAAAGTAGAAGCTTCGGCCTTTTTTGGTTCGTATATAACTATACTAGACTCGAGTTAAGTGCATCAAGTGAATCAGAGAGAAAATCTGGGTAGTATAGTAAATGAAGGAGCATATTTTTTCAGATTGTAGGCTTAACGCTATTATTTCCGCACAGAATATTTACCAGCGGGCTCTGATGGAAAAAGAACGAACAAATGTCAATACTTGCGAAAAAAGCTTCCGTGCTATCTTATTCTGGCCAACAGAACGTAAAATTTGTCAGTTTTATGAAGGAAAATAGATCTTTGTGGAAAGAAAAGTTGCACTTTTCTGTTCCGTCCTGACAGTTCTTGAGCTATAAAAAATTAATTTTGGGAAAAGGAAATTTACTGTATCACGAATTATCTAAACAAATATATATATGAGAAACTATGGGGAGGGAAAGAATTAGCCATGAAGAAGAGCCACTCATTTTGTTTCAGTAGAAAATTTAAGTTTCAAAATTGGGTGGTTTTTTGTAGCCCTTCTTAACATAAAATACTTCTATTATGTACCCAATATAAATAACTATTCATTTATTATTTAATTATAGAGCTTTGCCTTCTTCAACATAAATTTCTGCACCCTTCTTCTTGGTAGATTTTTCACTGCTTCCACTTGTGCTTACTTTGCTTAGTTTACAGATTTAACTGCAAATAATTTTTTATGGCTGACTATTGTTATCTATTTGAAATAATATATGTAAACATGAAGTCAGGATTTGATGACAGTAAAATATAATTTTGAAATTAGATTGCAGAAGGGTAATAAAGAAAAAAAGTTAGCGCCACTAGGTTTCGATCCTAGGACATCAGGGTTATGAGCCCTGCGCGCTTCCACTGCGCCATGGCGCTAAAAGTTGTGAACTAAAATTATTATATAACCCACTAAAATATATTTGGTATGAATCCAGTTTTTTTGTCAAACATTTATTATTAACTATTGTTAAACTTATTTCAATTTTATTTTAATTTCCTATCGACTTTATTATACATTAGTGGTTTTTTTTTATCATTATATTAATTATAATGGTAATAACATTAGTTTTATTTCCCTACGAAATAGAACTGATGTCCTTTTTTAAGTTTTTTCCCCTTATTTAGTGTATAATTTTTTCATTTAATGTTCGACTTTTTGTGATGGTAAAAAAAAAAAAAAAGTTTTAAGGGATCATTTGAAGATTTTAATATAAATCTAGTTTTCCGTGTTGAAAAAAAAAAAAGTTTTAGGTTTTCCCCTCTATTTAGTATATAGTTGGTTCATAAATGTACGAATCATTTGAATGTGAAACAAAAAGCATGAATGTACGACTTTTTGTGATATTAAAAAAAAACAAAAAAGCTCATACTAATGATATAAAAACTTGCTTTTATTCTTTATATTGCATAATCTCTGGGCCCTATTTCAAGATTTTAATCACTTTGCATTCAACTATAGCGAGTTTTCAGCGCATATCATTGATCACATCTGTTTAGTTTTAACAGCCTTGTTAAAAATAACATTTTATTAATGAAATAGATTAGAATGAACTTATCAAAGGTTTTACCAAATGATAGCTTGTAAATTTCTAGCAAGTCATAGTTGACCTCCTTAAATTATGTTACATGAGAACTTAATTTGTGAATATCATCAGCATTTTCAGCTAATTTTGTGAATTCTGACAAGGTAAATAGCCTCTGTAATCTTGTATTTATTATCTTCAATATGAGGAAAAAGTACTTTCAGTTTTGTCAAATTGAGATCTGATCTTAAATGGATATATGCAATTGACATGACTAGTTATTAAATAAATAAAGAATAAAAAATATTGCGATATTTAAAATATACTTTGGCGTAATAATTTGTTAATTGGGAGTAAGTTTTTATTAGTTTTACCATAATTATATGAAAGTAACTCACAAATTAAAGTGCTTAGAAAGGTAAACAATTCAAAGTGATTCTAGAGAATAATTAAAAATAAACAACAGTAAATAACAAAAATGGAGATAGATTTCTCAAGTATTTTTAAGGAATAATTTTCACCATTCATCTTGAAAAAATTTACAACAAAGATTATCGACCGAAATATTCACAAGAAGAGAAGAATCTCAACTAATGTTCATTTCCTTTCATATTTTCAATATCAACTCTCAAGCTAGTTGATCGTTTTTAAGAAAAAATACGAGTGAAAAAAGTCTGAAATGTAAGAATGCTAATTATCCAAAATGTCGGCGTCAAACAAGAAAATAGTTAAAATGATAAAATGTGTAATTCAGAGAAATCTTTAAAAATTGACACTACTAAATGTTGCAGAATAAATTCTACTTGTAAATTACAACAAAACTTCCCCACCAGGACTCGAACCTGGAATCTCTCGATTTCTTGATTGCCGTAGTCGAGCGCCTTAACCATTGGGCCATGAGGAATGAAGTTTTATACTTTTGCTTATCTTGAAGGGTATCTCTGATAGAAAATGATATTTTTTTTTTTTTTTTCCATTGTTATAGTAATTATATTAATAATTTCATTGGATTTTGTTTACTGACAATCAAGATCTCGTTGCCAACTATTAACATCAGTCTCTTCTATCATCTGTTCGCTTATATCTTCCGGGCTTCTTTAATTTGCGGCTTTTCGTGATGATAAAAAAAAAAAAAAAAGCAGGTTATGAAATTTACTATGATATTTCAAATGTGTTTCCTACTAACAGAACATTAACTTACTTCAGATATATTGTAAAATATATTTCAATCACAACAGTATTCACTGCATTTAATTTTTTTGAAAAAGAATTAGCGTAGTTAATGAACACATAGTTTCTTTAAAGTACATCACTGGTAAGGAATAAAGAGAAGAAGAATCAATGCAAAAAAACTTTTTTCATTAAACACTCTTTGATATTTCTACTATCTCGTATTTTGAGAGCCTTTGAAAAGGGGGCACATAGAGTAAAAATCCAATTAGTTGTAGGAGGTTTACTAGTAAATTAAAAAGGGTAGAGTGGTGATATCTTTGCTCCATTAAAATTGTATCTTACACACCATGAGCTTATTATTCCCTATAGACTCTCACTAAATTTTTTGCCGTTATTTGGTTCCATTAGACAAACACTGCCGATATAACTAATTAAATTTTTTGATCACAAATATTGATCGTTCACCTATTGATAATTGTTTAGAATTGTCTTTTTTTTTTTTTTTTTTTTTTTTTTTTTGGTTATTGGCTACATTATGGGACAATTGTTTGATGTGATATATATATAGCTGTAACATTTTCTTATCCTATGAAAGGCAGCCTGAACAAAAAAAAAATTTTTTTCAACGGTTTGGCATATTTGACTTTTCTTGGATAGTTTACTCGCAATTTTTTTTTTTTTTTTTGTTTTTAAAACTAAAATTAAACCAGGACAAGCTATAAACCGATTTTTCACCTCCTTATAGCTTATATATTTATCACCCTCAAATTAAAGTAAAAAACATTAGTAATGGGAGCTAATATATCCAGGAAGAAGTTAAAACTTGTCACCTTATTATAGTTGTAAGTTTTAGTTGAGTATATGATTGAAAACAGTTACAATTGAAAAAGGAATAAAATAAAAGATTTTTTTAAAAAGTATATCATATCTATGTGAAAAATATTTTAGTGACATATAAATTAGAACATTTAGTATATCGAAAATAATGATCACAATAATTCTCCACCGGAAATTGAAAGAAATAATAATATACCCATCAAAACTGATTTTTTCGGGAAAAACAATTTTGGTGATAAAAAAGATTTCTCCACCAAAATTTGCCTTTTTTGCACAGTTGCAAAGTAATTTACCTATACTGGTTCAAATACATATGTAAATATCTTTGAGTCGACATCTAAAAAAAAAAAAAAAAAAATGAAGAAAATATCTCATAAAAAATATACCTAATATATATATTTCTTTTGGAGACATAACCTCTGTTTATATTCATGATTGCTTCTCTGTTAATCAGCAACACCGCTACCGTTGCTGCTACCGCCTCAATCACTAACTTGATGGGGCCTGGGAGTACTAAAGAGAGCCCTATACCATATACTAGTTCCGAGGATGCAAATGACAAATTTTTTGTTCCCGTCATTGATTTTCAACCATTTATTGATGGAACTCCAGAAGGAAAACTCAAAACGGCTAAAGAAATGGTTGAAGTGATGGAAAATGTAGGATTTATGTACATCATTAACCACGGGATCTCAAAATTGGATCAAAAAAGGATGTTCGAATGGAGTCAGAAATTTTTCTGTCTTGATATTTCTCAAAAGCAAAAATGCCCTCATCCTTCCAATGGTGCACATCATAGAGGCTGGTCTCATGTTGGTAAAGAGAAGGTTGTACAGATGGTATTTGACAAAGAAGAGGTTGAAAGATTAAGGAAAACTCCAGATGTTAAAGAGTCTTTTGATTTAGGAAACATTAATAATAAAAAATTCTATAACATTTGGCCCGACGAACAGGAAAAAGCCAGGATTTAAAGAATATTGTCTTTATTATTTCAAAATTTGTGATCTTACAGGAAAAATGATTCTAAGAGCCATTGCATTAGGTTTAGGTCTTGAAGAAGAATTCTTTTTGCCTTTTCATGATAATTCAGATAATCAATTAAGATTGTTGCACTATCCTCCAACAAGTGAGTTGTCCTTGAAAAATGGTAAAGTTGAAAGAATTGCTGCTCACACAGATTTTGGTACTTTAACAATGTTACTTCAAGATTCTTGCGGTGGTTTGCAAGTAGAAGAACCATTTAACAAGGGAAAATTTGTAAACGCACCTTACATTCCTGGTTCTTTGATAGTCAACACAGGCGATTTCTTAATGAGATGGTCCAATGATAAATTAAGGTCAACTTTGCATAGAGTCACTGCCCCTCCAGTTGATTCAACAACAGGAATTTCAAAAGAGCGGTTCTCTATCCCCTTTTTCATCTCGGCCAATAAAAATAAAGTTGTTGAAAGTCTCCCCGGAACATTTTCTGATTCTAAACCTAAAAAATATAAGCCAATAACTGCCGGTGAATATCTTGCTATGAGACTAAATGCTACATATTAATTAATTTTGGACCTATTTTGAATTGAATTTTTTTTTTTTTTTATTTTTTCCTCTTTTGTCTGTTTAATTTTTTAATTTTTCTATATTTTTTTCAATTTTTATCAAATACAAAATCCCTTTTGATTTTCAAAAAAGATTGATCGTTGTATCTCAAAAAAATACTCACACTTTAAATTTGTTTCAAGTGTGGTGATCTTATATCCAGCATCAGTAAACATTTAATAATTACATTCAATAAAATAAACTGAAAATACGCGAAAAATATAACTTTAATCAAGTCCCATATTTAATAATCAGTCTTGTTCAAAAACATTATTAGAAGAAAACATATTATTAATAGATATAAAAATAAAGAAAAGCTAAATAATCAGAAAAATGAAAAGAAGAAAATAACACAGTTATATATATATATATATGTATATATATATAAAGACTATTATTATTTTTTTATTGTTCATTCAAGGCTTGAATTTCGCTGAGAACAAATTTTCTAACCAAATTTTTACGAACATGCTTTTTCGTGAGAGCAGGATCGTTGCCCAATTTTTTCAATATTTCATTAGTTGCTTGCTCATCTTCAAGAATCAGCTTTATTCTTTCTTGAAGCTCGTCATGTTTTAATATTTATTATCCAGTTTTACGTGTTTTCTAAGCATCCTTTGCAATAAGCCCTTCTTATTAGTTTATTTTCAATTCACTTGACCCTATCAACAATAACATATGTTACTACAGCCAGACTCTACAGCAATCCACAATAATTTTGAAATCTCTTGACGTTGAATTACGTAAACAAAAAAAAACAAAACAAAAAAAAACGACTATATGCATGTACATGGTTGCATACAGCTTCGGCCTTTGTTTGACAGCCGTGGTGCATAAATTAGATCGAACAGGTTTTTTTATTTTCCTTACTAATGATCTCATTTAAAATCCCTTGATTTTTTTATACTAATATCTAAATAGTCAATTCTAATCCATTTATTATGACTCCATAAATCTAATATAATATATATAAAACACTACTTTATATGAAAATCTAGCATTTTAGAGAACGAGTGGGAGAAAAACAAATCAAAAGTGCAACATGCTAGTAGTACATCCAAGTATTCAGTAATTCTTATGCCAAAGGTTTACCGATAATTTTTTTATCTTCTTCAGTAGCTTCAAGAATTTCGCCATGTTTCGGGAAAGTATTATAACCGTAGTTATCGTGACGATAAAAGCCATCTCTTTGGTATGGAGTCAAGTCCCAATCATTTCTCAATTTTTCAACAATATCAGGGTTAGCAGTTGAATGTCTTCCAATAGCAATCAAAGTTCTATCATTAGCATCGACATCTGAAATTATGTTGCTGAAATCATGAGGATTTTCTGAATTAATGTAGCTACCAGCACGAATTATTGCACCTTTAAAAATTTCATATATAAAATCATTACTACCGGCGATTTCTGATTCCTTTAGGCCTTCAGTGAATGCACGAGGCTCGACGATTCCAAGATAAGCCCATCCATGTGCTTTTCTTCTTTTTTCAATTTCACTCACAATATAGCCAAATTGAGCGATTGGATGTGGATCACCATTTGCTCCTGCCATGCCACCGAATCTGGTCCATGGGGAAATTCTACAAGCAACTTGTTTTCCACTACCAAGTCTTTCTATAATTGCATCGACAACTTCAAAGAAGAATCTCGCACGGTTTTCAATAGATCCACCATATTCGTCAGTTCTATCATTGGAGCAGCTTTGGAAAAATTGATCAAACATGTAACCATGAGCAGAATGGATTTCAACGAAATCAAATCCGCCAGTTTTAATTGCACGCTCTGCGTTATCGGCATAAAGTTTCACATAATCTTTAATTTCATCAACAGTTAATCCAGTCAATGGATTTCCCAATTTTTCAGCTTTTTCTTTTGTCTTTTCATCAATATAAATATTACTAGCAGATTTATATTTCACACCATCGGCAGTAAGCAATTCAGGGTCCGCTTGTCTTCCCAAATTCCATAACTGACAAGAGAGATAACTTTTGTTTTCATGGACTTTGTCAGTGATGACTCTCCAGGCTTTAGCTTGTGTGTCGTTCCAGATACCTGGCGCATGAGCCATACCTGCGGCATTCTTGGAGATAAAAGCTGCTTCAGCAATCACCAAAGAGCCAGGCGTTTTTGTTCTTTGGTCATAGTGCTCAACCATCAAATCAGTTGGTACTCCGTCAACGGTATTTCTGCATCTAGTCAATGGCGGAATAACAATTCTGTGAGATAATATTTCACCATTAGCGAGAGTGATCGGTTTAAAAAGATTGGTCTGTGCTAATTTTTGAGCCATTATAAGAGTAATTGAGAATAAAAATTTGAATAAAAAAGATGTTTATTTTCTTTATCTTCTTTTTTTTTTTACTAAGAGTGAGAAATATTGAAAATTATCTGGCAATATAACATCATTTATATATTCCACATTTCTCTGTGTTGCTTATTAATTGGATTTTCCGGAGTAAAGAGCCCCTAACCCAGAAAATTGCGAGAATTTTGTGATCTCTGATCTTTTACCCAACAAGAAATAAAAACAAAAATTAGAAAAAAATAGCAGAGAATAGAACAAGTAAATAGGAAAAAGCATCTAAAGTCTGGTTTGACATGGACCTATCTATCACCCAACCCATTAATTTGTGGTTTATTACTTATTTTGTTTTTTCATGTCTTTCACGATGTTTTTGATTTTTATATTTTTCGCGGTAAAAGCGGAGACTCATAACTCCAGAAAATTCGTAAAATAATTAATTGCCCTCCTCTCTCTAAGTGCACCCTGCACCCTGCACCCTGCATTTTAGGTAAATTGTCTGAAAATATTCAACATAAAAATCCAGAATAAAGAATATGTATTTATAATTCTCTTAAATAAGCTCCACATATTATAAACCTGATTTTTATACCCAGCTTTTCAGTGCACTGTTTTGTTTATTTTTCTGAAGTTACACATCTGTTCTTCTTTGTGAGAAAAGAAAACAGGAAACATACCGAGGATGTTCTCCATATCCGGTATGGTGTTAAAGCATTTTTACCGGTTGGTCGAAACCTGGTTGAAAAAAAAATAATAAAAAAATATATAAAAAAAAAAAAAAAAAAAAAAAAAAAACAATAAAAAGAACTGATGAGATGACATACATAAAAAATATTTGGAGCCCAAAAAAAATTTGATTAAATCTAAATACATATAAAGAAGATCTAGAAAAATATATGCTAGAGCGAGGAGAAAAAATTTTAAAAAAATTTTATTAATCATAATAATCAAATTCTTTGATGGTAATTAAAAAACTCCCCGATAGTGAGCGAAACCCTGATGCCACAATATATGTTGGAAATTTAGATGATAAAGTCGATGAGCTTTTATTATATGAATTGTTCATTCAAATATCACCGATTAAAACACTTAAGATTCCTAAAGACAGGGTCACTAGCTTACGTCAAGGATATGCTTTTATAGAATTCAAATTTGCTAAAGATGTCGAATATGTTACCAATATTTTGAATGGAGTTCCATTATATGGTAAACCTTTACGAATTAGAAAATCAAACTTAAGTTACAACAATAATAATAACAATACTTATGATGGAACACGAGAATCCAATAATAACTTTGAAGTTGGTGCTAATTTACATGTGTCGAATCTTGATGATTTGATTGATGAACAATTTTTATCACAGACGTTTTCGAAATTTGGTACTTTGATTAAACCGCCAACAATAATTAGAGACAGCAAAACTGGCGCTTCTAAAGGGTATGGGTTTGTCAGTTTTAAAGAATTCGAGCAAAGTGATGATGCCTTGAAAAAATTGAATGGGCAATATTTGATGAATAAAATTGTTAAGATTGATTATGCATTTAAGAAAAATTCTAAGCAGAGGCATGGAGATAGAGCTGAAAGAGAATTAGCTAAACAAGCAAAACGTAATAAGCTCATACAAGCTTAAAAGGACTCGTTTATTAGTAAATAGTGGGATAATTTGACAATTACCAAGAACCAAAATAAATTGATTGTCGATTATCATGATTATATGACAAAAGACCGGGCTTTACTCGAAGTTTTGGTCAATTTGAATAAATTTGGCCTTGTTTTCATCAAAAACATTCCAAATCAAGTTACAAATACTACAACCACTCAATGGTTTGTCGAAGATATTGCTAAAAGAATCGGCCCCATCAAAGAGACTTTTTATGGCAGATATCCAGAACAATAAAAACTTGTACATAATGACCTGCTAGCGCTTTTTTTCTTTTCTTTCTCTGTTAGGATTCACTTTATGCATTATTGTTACTTTCACTTATGGATATCTAAATATTGTAATATAATTCTTCTTTGCTAACTCTTTATTTCTGCAGGGATTTGAGACTACTTCTACATTAATTATTATTTTTGAAAGACCAAAACTGTAATTTTATCATGATAACTTATTCTTAGTTCTCATGTATTGGTAGCTTGTACTTTAGTAAGCTGACTTTCGAATAGTTCAAAGGTGAGAATTATTTTGAATAAAACAAAGTAGTAATGAGATATTAAAGAACCAGCAGGGAGGGGGAAAGGGAATATTAAAAATAGAAATCATAAACATTTTATTAATCCAAAAATCAAGCTATAAAGCGATATAAAATAAACGAATAAGAAGAGGTTAGCAGATACTAAAATTACCATATACGATGCCATAAGTTTTTTGGCGGGCCCTTTCTTTCAATTCTTTCGACATTTGGCAACATAATCCATACAAACAACATGAGACACACTAAAATGATGAAAATTGGGTGTAAAACAAAAGAACCAAAAATTTGTGACATGATTCCCATCAAAAATGGGAAAAGCGCCCCTCCGCTAGAACCAAAGGCCGACATGATTGTCATAGAAATAACTTGAACTTTTCTTGGTAAAATTTTGGATGTTAATCCAACCATCAATGGATACACTGGGCCAAAGCTGAACCCTACCATGCCTGCCATAACACCAGCTGCATAAATATCTTTGATCAACCATGATAATACATCAAAAACAATACTGACCAAGGACAAAACAATTATAGATCTTCTATTACCAAGATACTTCACTGCTAAAGGAGTAACTATAAATCTTGATATGGTTAAGCCAGCCCAAAAACCAGAAGCAATATATCTAACTGATTCTTTATCTGTACGATAATTTAGTAAGAAAGTGACGTACCAAGAACCAAACCCGACTTCTGCTCCTTGATAGAAAAAGACATAAAAAGAAATTAACCAAGTTTTAGCCAATTTAACCGCCATTGAAAAATCACTTGGCAATTTCTCAGAATCTGCTTCAGTATCTTGGGTGATAAATATATTGGATCTTTTATGAGTATTGTTATTTGCAGAATCAGAAATCGGAATTTGATTGGGAGCAACACTTGTTGTAAAAGCCAATTCATTCAATTCCATTGAAGAAACAGATCTACTAGCCTCTTTTTCAATTTCTTCAGATGAATCAAATTGTGCAAAATCTTTATCGGCATTTTTGAACGCCCAACTTAACATAAGTAAATTAATTATAGCGATTCCCACAAGGACGAGAAAAAAATAATGCCATACAATCTTAGCGCCCAACATAGCTGTAGCAATTGCTGGACCGGATAATGCACCAATACCATAAGAGCCATGAAATATTCCAAGAAACGTACTGGCGTTATTTATTCTAGATATATAATAATTATGATTTGCTAAACCACAAGCTAAAGCAATGCCTCCAATGAAATATGCCACAACAATAACAGGGAACTTAGTACCACTAGAGATAATACCAAATTGTATCATCTGCAAAAAAGCAGGCAAAACAATCAATGTATTTATTTTGAGGTGCTTATTTGTAAAATGTGAAGTAGCGGCAATAAGAATGAACCCTATGCAGTTTCCCAACCAAATACATGAAACCACAGTATAATTAATGTTATAATATGCTTCAATATTTGGCAATAGGGCGCCTACACAACCATCAGAAATACCTCCTGAAAAGCACCATAAGCAGCTTGCAACTAATCTCCATTTATTCATTGGAGGATTATTGAGTGTCATTACTTTTTCATGGTGTTGTTGTTGTTCTTCATTATCTTGATAATCAGATATCTTAGAGGCATTAACATCAGAAACATCTTGAATTTCAGAAATTTCAATTGGATCATCCAAATCAGATTTCAAGAAGTTTGGTAATTTTTTGGAATTTTTGTAGATTTTCCCAAATGGTTTTTGTTGTGTAGGAAAATTCAATTTTGTAGTTGAATTAGAAAACATTCCTCCGCTCTCTAATTCAAACCCCGGGGTTGTTGGTAGTGATTCGGGGATCACAGGAATATTTTGATCATGATTTGAAATAGTCGAAAAATATTCTGGAGAAAAAGTAGGTATTTTGATTGAATTTGATCTTTTAATTAGAAAATAGTCTTCCTCATTAGCATTGTTCTTATTCAAGCTAGCTATCGATGATGATGAGTTAGAATTCTCACTAATGAGATGAGAATCATTATTGTTAATAATGTGTGAGACCCCGACGCCAGAGTTTGGATTATTCATTAGACAAGCAACGTTTTGTAAAGAAATTGAGTTCTTATCTCAACAATAATGAATTTAATTGGAAAAAAAAAACGAAACAAAAACAAAAAAATAATATCTTGAAAAAAGCATTCATATATATAATATAGCTCCTCCCTTTTTTTTTTTTTTTTACTTTTTTTTTCTGTCGCTCATGGTTGATTTTCAAAAGAAAATTTTTTCTCTTTTTTGGAGGAAAATATATGAGCCATCAATGTGTGTGTGTGACCTATTGCTAAATTAGCATAAATAAAGAAGTCCCCTCAAGGTATACGTATTTTTTAGTCACAGATATTCACATATATACACCATTTAAATGTAGTGAAAGTTTGAAGTTATTTTGTTTATCTCGGAGTTTCTCCCCACTAGATGTGGTAATTATCGCCATCTTTAATCTCCGACTTCTCAATTTTGAAGCAAGTACCTCTGCTGCTCACACCCCTAAATTTTGACCGAGCCCATGTTTTGGGTGATAGATTCCCCCCTTTGGCGACTGTTACCCTGTGTCCATCAGAAATCTATTTAATTTCCTAATGGGGAACAAGGTGTGGTGATCAAAAAACATTCTTGACTCCAAATACTGGAATATATATATGTAATTTAAAATACAATATGGCTGTAATTTATTTTTTTATTTCTTCTAAAAGATCAGGAAATATATTTTTTCACCGTATGGTAGTGCTTCGAGCCATACCTTTGAATACATGCCGTTTTGACATAGCCTTTAAAGCGGTGTATATCTCTCGAGAGAAGCTATTTATTACTCTAAATCGTATATTTCCTCACCAAATTTCCTTGGTTTACTGAGATTTGAGGGTAATCAATAGCATTGTTACGCCCAAATATACCTACTTTTCAAAGGTGGTGACTATATAAAGGAAACTGGCTCTGCTTTTTTATCGGATGCTCTTTGCATCCTTCTATTTTGAAGTGCCAATTCTATTTATTGTTCTTGTGCTCTGTAGTCAATATTTATAGTTGAGATTCTTGTCTCTTGATGTTGAGAGTTATCGCAAAAAAAAAAATTAGGGTTTGGTGATTATGTCTGCAATAAAAAACTAAAACTCTGTTTTTAGGCATTAGTTTACACATGTTTTGCTGATAAATAAGAGAAAGAAATAAAAATGTAATTAACAGCAAAAGAACTTGGAAACGAAACTTTGTGTTAGCTAATAGATTAGCTAATTATTATTGCCCGCCGTTTTTAATGCCTACCGGGTAAGAGAAAAATTCTCTTTCTATACCAAATATTCTCGGCGCACTCTTTGAAAATTTTTAAAGAAAAATAAAAATTTTTTTTTTTCATTAGATTAAAAACTTAACTTTCCTCCTAGTTGATTATCATATTTGATCCTTATTCTATTGTCAATATCTTTACATACCATCCATCATGATTATTTTCAAAGTATGTTTATTATCTAAAAGATAAATTAATCTGAAAGGAAATAACATTACAGTTTTAAGTGATAAAAATTATAGCTTTTTTACTTTTTTTTTTTTATCATTTTTTTTTTTTGCTCTTGTCCTTTTCTTTTTTACTTTCAATTTTTTTTTGTTCCTGCCTTAGTTCCTTCACAGCAATTATGGAAACATAAATAAGAAACAAAAAATTATACCGAAGGTTGTTTTACTAACATCAGTTTTTTTTTCAGGACATTATTTGCGGTGACGAATTATTCTCTGATGCTTTCGAACCAAAGGAAGTTGACGGTGTCGTTTACGAAGTTGACTGTGCTATGATCAAAGTTGGTGGTGATGATGATATTAACATCGGTGCTAATCCAAGTGCTGAAGATGGTGCTGAAGACTTTGATGACAACTCTGAAGTCAAAATCAACTTGGTTCACTCTTCTAACTTGCAACCAACCAGTTTCGACAAAAAAAGTTTCATGGTTTACCTTAAAGGTTACATGAAAGCCGTCAAAGCTAAATTGGCCGAAACCAACCCAGAACAAGTTGATGAATTCACTTCCAAAGCTCAAACTTTTGCTAAAAAAGTCCTTGGTTCTTTCAAAGATTACGAATTCTACACCGGTGAAAGCATGGACCCAGATGGAATGGTTTGTTTGTTGAACTACAGAGAAGATGGTACTACTCCATACTTCACTTTCTGGAAACACGGTTTGTCCCAAGAAAAAATCTAAGCTAGCTTTAATGTTTTAAATTTTTTGATTTTTTGTTTACTTATTCTATTGTTTTCCAATACTATTTTAATTAGGAACTGATTATTTTGTTATTTTTCCACGTAAGCCTTATATTATTTTTTTTTGAAAAAAAAAAAAAAAAAATTAAGACCAGCAGCTTCATTAAATGTGTGGTTTTTCATCTTTTATTCAAATATCTCCACAGCTCGAATCTGGATGTCGAACAGATTTAATGATATAGTCTATGGCTACCTAAGGAAAGTTCATTAGGTTGCCCATTTTGGTACAATCTCAATAAATGAAGATCTAGAAAACTGAAAAAAAAACGAATCTGATAAAACTGCAAAAACAATCCAAAGCAGAGTCATATCTTCATTAAAAAAAGCTAGAAATAGAGAAAAAAAAGTAAACAAAACAAATGAAAAGCAGAAAATTTTAAACCATCGTACCAAAAACCAATTATAGAATTTAAAAGAAGAAAAATTAAAAGCACTAACAATTAACACACATACACATGCACGTTGTGTCCCTATAACAATAAATCATATTTTTTTCACCAGCTAAATAAACCTGAAATGAATCCACGGCCCCCATCCTCCTTAGCTTTTTTTCCTCGTTCTAATGGTGAAGGATCATATCTCCATTTTTGAGAACTTTTTTCTTCATTGAAAACTGACCCTTCACCTTTATAGTTCTCATTATTCATGATAATTTGGTAAATATCCTTCGATTGCACTGATTGTTTATGATTATGACCAATACCCTCTGTGAAACCAGTTCTAAAAGATGCTTCCGAAGCAAAAATTTTTCTGTAGTTGTACCATGTGTATCTTTCACTATCAACTCCATTAACATTCTTCGAATGTCGCTGAATGGTTTCACCGCCTCTTATTGTATTTGTACGAGTGCTATTTTTGTAGGCGTAGGTTCTTGAACTATAATAACTTTTTATTTCATCATTTAAGTCTCGATGTGGTTGATAATTCACAAAAGATCGCGAATTCTTTAGTTTTGAGTTCGAACGAAAAACGCTTTCCTTTTGAGAACCAAGAAGAAACGCTTGTTTATTAATGGAGTTATAATTTTTTAAACCAAGACGACGAGGCATGAGATCTTCTGCGCTTGGCTTAACAAGCTGCAATAAATCTGCATCATCATCATCATCATCATCATCATCATCATTTTCATATTCCTCACCATTATCGTAAGTAGCCTCTCTCTTTCCTTGCTTTTCTTCTTCTTTTTCAACTTTTTCCGGATTACGAACACATAAATTTGATTTATCATTAATATCCATCCAACTACTTGTTTTTCCGTATAAAGCTTTCATATTTTTCATGCCTTCTTTTTCAAAAAAGTTCTCATCAAAAGTCCCATTTTGCTTTTTTATATCAACTTCTTTTTGTGATCGTAAAATTGATTTTTCGTTTTTAATATCAAAAGAACCATGAATGTAGGATTTTTTCTTTTGTTGAAAAATTTCTTCACTGACATCTTCATTCAATTGAGCTGCTAAATTGGTGAGAAAGGCAGGATTTTCCATATTATCAACTGGATAAGACTCAATGATTTTATAAAGTGAGCTATTATCATCTGCTTCGTCTTCGCTGACTTCATTAATTTCATTGTTATTCATTGCAACTTTTACATTAACTTTTTCCATAGAATTTAAGCTTTCCGTGATTTCAAATTTTGGTTCACTCATTTCACAAATATCGTTTCCTTTTTTAGAAGTCTGATATAAATGTTGCTGGCTGCTCACTGAAGCGTCATCTTGGTTTCCATAAGATCTTGAAAGATAATTACCTGAAACCAACCCATTAAGTTCATATTTATCAAAAGTTGCGCGAAGTTTTTCCTTCACCTTTTCTTCTATCATTTCATCAATCAAAGTATTGTAATCTTCTTCATTTTTACTTTTATCTAAATTCTTTAACTCTTCAAAGTTAATACTTTTGCTTAAATTATCTTCAATAGTAAAACTTGTGTTTAGGCCACACTGTGGGGACTCATTTTTGTGTTCAAGATTCATGTCATCATTATTAATCGTTACTTTCAGTTTGGCGCTAATAATTTCTATAGAGCTCTTCTTACCTCTTGTTTTGAAAAATTTGCTGAGTCGATTTCCTATATTGCTTCGACTTTTCTTAGCATTGAATCTATGGTTATCAATGCTATAATCTATTTTTTTGGATTCACTAGTAGCCCTTGGATTGTTAACCTCGGATATAAAGTCCAGATAGTTTTTACATTCCGACGTTAGGTGTGCGCTTTGGTCGAGTACCATTGATGACTTCTTTAATAGCTGCTGAGATTGACACATCGATGGCTCTTTATCGTCTTCATTATCACGAGAAGGGAATAAATCAATGAAAAAGCATAATCTTTTGAACGCATTCTCCAATTTCTCAATTTGTAATAAATAGTCGGTTTGGTTCTCAAATTTAGGTGCCAGAAATATGATTTTCCAAAATCGTTCAGGATGGGATAACATCAACACAAATGTACAGTTATTAACCTTGAAAACTTTAAGTCGAGGTAAAAGCGGGTGAACAAATGTTTCACGTGTCGTTTTGCTACCGCCTCCACATGATAAATAAGATATCCCTCCTTCAATTTCATAAATTTGTAAAACACCATGAGAAACCAATCTGCCATTACTATTAAATACTCGATGCTTTGTATTTATATTTGTATCTTCTTCTGCGTAGTTGAGAATGTCACTATCGGAACTTGGAGGTCCCTTGTCAAGTAGAATTTCAGAAAGGTTACTTCTTATACTTTCAATAGAAGTGGCTTTTTGTAGCGAGTACAAAGAGTTAGCATCACCTGCGGTGATAGTAGTTGTTGTTGCTGTTGTGCCTTGTGTAGCAAAAGATCCGGCATTAGAAAGGTGTAAATGAGAACTTGAGCTGGCATTATAGCTATAAATTTTAACGTGGTCTATAATGATAAGGATATTGCGAGTATCAATGTTATATGAATAAGTGTGGTAGTGAGATGATGAAGTATTTGAAGTCCCACTTGACCTTCTAGTTGATTTGTGATTGATGGGTATCAGTACTTTATTACTTTTTTCTGGAGCCCGTACATAACATTCTTGGGAAAACGATCTTTTTGAATCCAAAGATATATTTTGTCTATCTTTGAAGTTTGTGATGGCTGATGAAGAGATGTGACGAAAGTGTGATTTCTGTGGATTTCGATCATGATTATCGTTCTGTTTGCGCGATTGCGATGCTGGAAATGATATTGTATTTATTGATATTTTGTTTGAACCATTATGAGAAGACTTCTTGTCTCCCATGCTTTCTTCTTTTATTTCGCTGATATTTTTTTGTCGTGTTATTTGTTTATTGGTGTTTGTAGTTCCTGTTTGGATATTTATTTGTGACATGATAACATCAGTGTACCCCCAAGTGCTATTTGCACTGCGTTTGTTGTTGATGAGAAAAGAAAACATAAAAAAAAAAATAAAAAAAATAAAAAAAATAAAAAAAAAATAAAAAAAATATTTTTTATTCCCCCCGATTTTCAAGCTTCTCGCATCTATCTACCACATTGATTTGATAGGGAAAAGAATTAAAATAAAATAAAGTTCCAAAAGAAATGACGGAAGATTGTCAAAAAGATGAACATGAATCAAAAAAGAGAAAGCTTGATAATAATAAAGATGTTCTATTAAAAGCCCAACAATGTCAATATTTTTTAGCAAAGAAGAATAGATACTGTAAAATGATGCGAAAAAAAACTGAAAAATATTGTCCTGAACATGTATTGTTAGAAGTTCAACAACAACCACAAGCTAATGATAAAACCGACCTAGAATTAAAAATTGAACCATCAAAACATGAAAGAATAGCCTGTCCCGTTGATCCATCACACACTATTTGGTCCAGTAAATTAACTCAACATCTCAAAAAATGTAACAAAGTAAAAAACCAGCAAAAACCACGTCTAGATCCTTGGTTCAAACTTGATCATAATGGTTACAGTTGTTCTAATGATAAATCAGAAACCCCTGTTTCCGAATTTGAAGAGGAATTGGTAGACTCTAAACATGAGAAATATTACGCCCATTGGCTCCCGATTGTTGAAAAAGGGTTTTCAAATCTAACATCCATCATTCCAGGATCTTCTTCTTCGTCAACCAAGAATCAGAACAGTGGCTTGGAGCTTGCTTTTGAAAACAAATCTCAAGACAAAGAACTGTCTTCGACTATTCTTCAGTCAAGATTCCAAGAACTCACAAATCAAAAGCATATTATCCAACAATCTTCTTTAATAGGCCACATGGTATCTAACAATATGTATGGGAATAAAGTCAACTATATTGAGTTTGGGTGCGGCAAAGCCGAATTATCAAGATACTTGGCTAAAGATATCGTATTTGATGCGCTATCAAAATCCAAAGGTGGAGATGCAGAAGTCGTTATGCCTGCATTCTTGTTGATTGATAGATCAGCCGTAAGAATGAAAATGGATGGAAAGATTGCAAAAGACTACATTGACATTTTGAATCAGTTGAATTGCAAATTGTCTCCAGAAAAAAGTATTTCTGGGAATGATAGCGATAATAATGAGAACAAGAATGACAAAAAAATAGGAGACCAAGAAGATATGAGCAAATCAGCACCATTTGTTCAGCGAGTGAAAATAGATATCAAGGACCTTTATTTAGATCATTTTCTCAATCTCCCAGAGTTTAATAAAGAAGACGATAGAAAATTTGTTGGAATATCAAAGCACTTGTGTGGTTGTGCTACAGACCTTACGTTAAGATGTCTTTTAAATTCCAACCTTATCAAGAACAACACAGATCTTTCTGCCTCCGATTTCAGTCCCAATGCCACATCCAAATCATCATCTTCAGCAGCAAATAATTTCGGTGGTTTAATTGTTGCGATGTGCTGTCGACATGTCTGTGATTATGATCTTTTACTTCCTGAATCAAAATCATTCATTGCCAAAGTCTTTCCCGAACATTCACAAGAACATGAACAACGCCAAATTTTTAATGTACTTAAGAAACTTGTCTCATGGGCTACATGTGGTCGTCGACCAGGTATGAAAGATGAAGATGTAAATTTTCACCCATCAAAATTGTCGATCTTACAAAGAGAACAACTAGGGTTGAGAGCTAGAAGAATTATTGACGAAAGTAGGGTGCATGCCATCGAGAAACTAGGGTTGAATGCGAAGATCGTGAGATATGTTGAAAAAGATATTTCATTAGAAGACGTTTGTTTGATTGTTACACCGAAAAAATAGAATATCTTAAACACTAAATGTATTGTAATGTTTTATACAAAATATAATTATTAGTATCAGTGGCAATAACAGTATCAGTAGTGATAACAAACAACTTCATGAAATAATTACCCTATATGTTGGTCCGGGTAACTAATTAGTGTGAAATGGTGTAAACATATTTCGCACAGATAGCGCAGGTGTATATTTCAATGTGATTATGATTGTCGCTAAAATCTAAATTCATATTAGCACTCAATTATTGTAACAATTAACATGAGTGTGGAGCAAGCAGCCAAAAGAACATTAATTGCCGTGATTGGTGATGAAGATACCATCACTGGAATGTTACTTGCTGGAGTTGGGGAAATTTCTCAAGAAGAAACAGAAACATATAAACAAAAGAACTTCTTTGTGGTAGATTCCGGTAAAACAACCGATGAAGAAATATCCAATTGGTTCGATCATTTTACTGCAGACAGAGATGATATTGCAATCCTTCTAATAAATCAACACGTTGCTGAAAGAATTCGTCATAAAGTTGAAGACTATACTCAAGCTTTTCCTGCATTATTGGAAATCCCATCAAAAGATCACGCTTATGACCCAGAAAAAGATTCGGTATTAAGAAGAGTCAAAAGACTTTTTGGTGAGTAAATGCATATATCATTTGAGAAGATAAACTGGATAAGCTACCATCTTTATGTTTGTTTTCTTGCCTCTGCATATATTTAAATAAGGCAAAAATGAAGCCGAGTATAAAACATTCTCACTCATCATTTAGAAATCATAGTTCAATATAGCACTTACTCTAAAGTTTATTGCGGTTACATCAAGAGAGTTGAAAATAGCAGTTTTTTAATCATTTTACATAAACAAAAAAAACTCTTCAATTTGCCTGTCCTATTTTGTTCTTAAAGTTGTCATTGCTTCTATCTTCATTTTCATTTAATTTTTTTTCTTTTCTTTTCTTTTTTTTTTTTCTGTTTCACGTTTTTATTTCTGAATAAACATTAATTCTAGTTTCCAATTTAAATTATCCGGTACATCAGTTGTAACGGGGATGGGAAATATGGGTTCATGTTTCAACATTTTAGATATCACAATAAAAATCTCCTAGTTTGCGTGATATTGTTTCCGAATTTTTACTGTATATATTGATTGTATCATTAACTTACCAATAGGCCATTTCGCAAAAGAAACATATTTGAAGGAACGTGTGAATATTTAATGCCAGAATATAAACTTGCAGATACTCAAAAATATAGAAGTATCTTAAAAATTGGTGAAATGCAATCTCAAAAAGATGATATATATAAAACCATAGAGGGAACATATATACTCCCAGTTATAATTTATGATGAATTTATCAAGAAAAAGAGAGAAAAAAAAAAAAAAAAAAAAAAAAAAAAAAAAAATAAAGAAAAAAAGGAGAAGTGTTAATCAAAGATAGCAAACTGAATCATCATCTTCTTCAGTAGTTGTAATCCACTGAATAATGTCAAAGATTCCGTCTTTCGTTTTGGAAGAGGCTAACATAATTTCAAAGTCTCTATCATTCAAACTTAGATTAATTGTAAAGTCCTTGGGTAAGCTATTGATATCTTCGAATTTGCTGATATTTTTAAGCAAACCTGTGGCTTTTGAAAGGTCAAATAGAAGAGAGTCTTCTTGAAAATCTGACTTATAGAGCTTCAAATAAATTTCGCCCTCGCTGTTGTTTTCTTTGACAATTATGTCAAAATCTCTTACTAGTCGATCATTCGACATTCTATCAGAAAAAAAACATTCACTAATGGATTTGTTTCGTTGACTTGGCTGTTGATTGTTTGAGCTGGAAAACAAAGTAGAAGAGTAAAACAGTCTAACTGATTTCTTGTCTAATAAAGGTGATTTATCGTTTGTTTCAGTGATTACCTTGGTGGAAACACTTGATTTTAAACGACTATTTGACTTACGCCTCATTTTTTCAATATTCTCCTCTTCATGGTCTAAACCCTTTGATTTCATATCATGGTCATCAGTTGTAGAACTATTTGTCTCAAGATTTTTATTTGTGAGCGAAGAAGTTGAGTTTTTTCGTAAATTTCCAAAACTATTATAATTTTTAAGCTCTGGGATATTTTTATCATAACTCTTGTGCGTTGCTAAGTCAGTCTTATTACCAACAACCAAAATTGGCGTCTTTTGGCAATATGAAGCCACTAGAATCTTTTTCAAAAACAACTTAGTCATTTCAAAGTCTCTTCGACGTATTTCATGAGTGTCTCTAATCATATACTCTGAATAGTCAAAAACGAAAATAATAACATTAGTATTTTCTATTCTTGAACCTTCATTATTGATAATAGAATCAAACAACAATTTTTGAAATCTTTCTTGGCCCCCAAAATCGTAGCTAGGTCGAGTTAGTCAAAAGGACATGATGATAAAATAAAAGGAAACAATATTAATAGTAATTATAATAAATTCGCCGACAGGATTATGGCGTTTTATACGTACCAATTGGCATAGACATTTCCCAACCAAAAGGATTTCAAAGTGAATTCGTCGGTAGGCTTCATATCTATTTGAAACCTATTGTTGCTTTCCTGGTTGACGTTTGATATGGTTGTCAATGCATTAATGAATGATGATTTACCAGAACTTAGAGGCCCACTAATAAGGCAAGATATTTCCTGAGGAAACAACCAATCATAAATTAAGTTCTTTATTGAGGGAATACAGCTCACCATATCCGATGGTGTTCTCACATATCATCAGTCTTCTACAACTGTTTATTTGCTGGGTTTATCTGAAAAGTGAATTCTCTCCACAGATGAGCGTGTAGGAGGAGCACATGCGAAAATCAACAATACCAAATGGGCGGGTCAATGCCCTTTCACACAAATAATTACATCGCAAATTTAATGACTTAATTATCACCTCATTTACAGTGCCAAATAATTGTGTGTTATCGAGGATAGCTGTCAAATAAAAAATCATGATTGTAAATTCTTGTTCATCAACCAGTGAAGGAGAAACATATCATTTGAAGATTTGTTGGTCTGATATATGATTATATTGTAAGAACGAATAATTTCTTTCTCAACAAATTTCCGGCTGTTCATCTCACATTTGAGATGGCAATGCATCCGGTTCAAATATGTTTCGCACTTTTTTTGGTTAAATATTTGGAATAAGAAAAAAAAAAAAAAAAAAAAAAAAAAAAAGGGTTTTTTGTTAAAGAATTCACGTAGTATTTATGTAGATCTAACGATTCAAATTCCTCTAGGCGTTTCCACTATTTGCACAGAGACTTTTTCTGGTCTGTCTTATGAAACATTTGTGGCATGATCTGTATTTAGTTGGACAAACACAAATGACTGAACTACATTATGGAACTATATATCTGGCTCAATGTCTTTGAGAAAACCATAACATATATAGGTAACACTAATACCTCTGAGAATTAGATGAGACTTATTCTCATGGTTAATATAAATTTAACAGCTTTTTAATATTTAAGAGGCACAGTTAAGAAAGATTTTTGGCAAAAGAGGAAGTATTCCCCGAGTTTTTAGCGATCTCCGAACCATTCATTCTTTTCAAAATGATAAGATATGTTTACTGCAACTTTCAGGGTTCATTTCTTTTCATTTCTTTTTTCTGACACTGGTATTAATTTAGCCTGCCATGTATAAATTTGTTAGATCCATGGCTAGGGAAAAAAATAAAAATAAAAATGAAAAAATAAAATAGGAAAAAAAAAATAAAAAATAAAAAAAATCTTTAAAAAGGACCCTGAAAGATTGATTAACTTGCTTTAAATTTCAGCAATATTAGGCTATCTACTACAGCAATAAATAATTTTATAATATCTATTCACGATGGTTGCTGTATATTGGGAAATGATGAAGGACTTTTATCCTCCAAAGCCAACCTTTTTACCAGAACACTATCCAGACTTAACCGGTAAAACTGTTGCTATCACCGGTACTTCCACTGGTATTGGATTTGAAACTGCAAGACTACTTCTTTTAAAGAATGCAAGTCTTATTACTATCAATAGAAACCCCGTAAAAACCAACGCATCATTTGATCGTTTGGCTGAAGAATTATTGCAAGAAGACCCAACTTTCATCAGAGAAAAATTAAATTCAAGAATCTTTGGTACAGCCATTGACTTGGGAGATTTATCGACAATTAAATCTATCAATGAGCAATTAATTCAACACGAAATTTCGAATATAGATTATGTTATTTTCAATGCTGGCGTGATGCAACCTTCAAATGGTTCCAAAACTGCCCAAGGTTATGAATTGCAAATCGGTACCAATGTTCTTGGACATCATTTATTGATGAAATTTTTACATCCATACGTTCAAAGAGCAGTCACACCAGACTTCTCCCCTAGGGTCCTTTGGTTATCTTCTAGTGCACATCTTATGTCTCCTGAAGGCGGTATTGATTTCGACAGTTTCCATGATGCTTCAGATTGTGGCAGTTTGAAAGTTTACGGTCAATCCAAAGCTGGTAATTTATACCAAGCCTATATTTACGGAAAACAACACAAGCAAGATGGAATCATTAGTGTAGCCGTTCATCCTGGTTATTTACACACCGAATTGCAAAGATCTTACAATGCCTTTAGTCAATTTTTGAGTAGATATGTTGTTTTCCCTGCCGTTTATGGTTCATATACCGAATTATTTGCCCTTTTGCATCCTGACATAACAGTTGAACAAAACGGTAAATATATTGGTCCTTGGGGTAGTTATAGAGACACCAGAAAAGATATTGAAGAAGGTCTCACTAACGGTACTGCTCAAAAATTATGGGACTGGGCTGATAAAGAAATTGCCCCATATGAATAATTTTTAATTCTATCAATTTTCGCTTTTCAATTATAAATAAACTCTATTTTTGCTTTTGCTTTTGCTTTTGTGTTTATGATAGCTTTTTCTTTAGCTTTTAATTTTGTATATCCCTTTCAAGAACGCACATTACAATTCGTGTGAAAAAAACATACGCTTAGATGATCTACTTAAAGAGAATTAGGTTATTTAAATGTTAAATTATTGAAGGAGTGGTATCAACTAGCTTGGCAATAACATATAATTTTCGTAAGAATATGAATATGTATTGTTATTATGTTCTCATCACTGTATAGTAATAAAAACTTGTAGTCAACTTAGGATTAAATGCAGTATATTAGTCAGTAATTTTAAACTATTAGTAAGCTTTGCGCACGTGAGAAATACTTTTTTTTTTTTTTTTTTTTTATTTTTTTTTTTTGCCTCTTCTTTCCAGGTTTTTCTTGTTTCAAAAAAATTCTTTTCTAATTCCTATCGTTGAACTTTAGTAGTAAACAAACTTTTCATCAAAATATTCCCTTTAATTTTCAGAGTGCTTAGGAATCATTATTGATTATATACTATATAAATATATCTATCTGCAGTTTTCTGAAAAGAAAATCAGTCATTTGAGGTATCACTAACCAAGTCATTCAGCACAGTTTTTTTTTTTTTTTTTGTTTTTTTTTGTTTTTTTTTTGAATCAGCCGCTAATATTATTCAAAACAATCATAATAATAAAGATAATAATAATAAAGAAAAGCGAAAAAATAATAATAATCTCTATAGTGAATTGAATAGCTATCTATATTTACAGGACCAAAATTATCAATATAGAAGTTTCTTTACTCCCTTTTTCCAAATAGTGTTTATAATATAGTTGTATTAAAAGACTATATAAGGTAGTTTGACAATATACAAAGAGCGAGAAAGTGAATACAAGGCTGAAATTTATTTTCATTCTATTAATTTAACTTAAAAGAAAATATTTCAGAAATCAATTCCATCTGGTGAACCAGACAAAGCTATATACGCGTATCAAATATTAATTCTGTCCACAGTATAACTCTTGATTTTTCTGTTTCAGCCCAACACCTCATATAAATTATCAATTTTTTGATTATTTTTTTTTTTTTTTTTGATTTTTTTAATTCTGCTCAATTATTGATTAATTATAAATCAAAAAAGAAGAACATTATCAGGTTTAAATACTATTAACAAAATCTTTGACGAAAAAAAAAAAGAAATCCAGAACAATGTCTTTAGAAGATGATGAAGCTCTCTTTCAAGACATCTATAATGATGATAATACAAAACTCGAAGAAAATAACGAAATAGAAAAAGAAGGCGAAAAAGAAAAAGAAGAAAAACCGTCTTCCATTGAGCCAATTACAACAACGACAACGGCAACCACTGCTACTGAAGGAGCTGCTACTGCTGGTGTCACTGCTTCTACAACTGAAACTGTGGCTTCAGGTAACGAGCCTGTACCTTTAGGTGAATCCACCAATTTAGGAAATACATCAGATGCGCAAGCGGCAGGACAAGCAAGTGCTAGTCCTGATAGCACTGCTGCTTCTGATGCTGCCAATGCCGTCAATGCTTTTATTAGTGCAACTCAGGCTGGTGGTTTTATGCCAATGTCTTCTAATTATTCTGATGCAAGCCAAAACAATCAAATGAATAGAGGATTAACTAGTGTAGCCATTGGCAAGCAATTGCAACAAAAATCAGAATATTTCAATAGAGATCAAGGAAAAATGTTTATTGGTGGTTTGAATTGGGAAACAAATGAAGACAAATTAAGAGAATATTTCACTAAATATGGTGAAATTATTGATTTGACCATCATGAGAGATAACAGCACTGGTAGATCTAGAGGTTTTGGTTTTTTAACATTTAGAAGCTCAGATTCTGTGGATGAAGTTGTTAAATCCCAACATATTTTAGATGGTAAAGTTATTGATCCTAAAAGAGCTATTCCGAGAGAAGAACAAGATAAAACTGGGAAAATCTTTGTTGGAGGAATTGCTCCTGAAGTTACGGAACAAGATTTTGATGAGTTTTTCTCCAAATTTGGTAATGTTATTGATGCTCAGTTGATGATTGATAAAGATACAGGTAGATCAAGAGGGTTTGGGTTTGTTACTTACGATTCTCCTGAAGCTGTTGATAATGTTACTCAAAACAAATTTCTCGAATTGAAAGGTAAAAGAATGGAAATTAAAAGAGCAGAACCAAGAGGTCAACAACAACAAAGACTTGGAGGAATTAGAGGTTATAATGCTAATACTGCGATGCAATTATCTCAACAAACTGGCACCGGTGGTTCTGGTGGTTATGGCCAATATGGTGCCTACAATAATGCAGCAGCAGTGATGGGAAATCCTAGTGGATACACACCTCAAATGATGCAACAATATTGGCAATATTGGATGCAATTACAACAACAAATGCAACAACAAGGCCAAACAGGTAATGCTAATTCTCAACAAATGCAACAAATGATTGCTGCATTTACTCAACAACAACAGCAGCAACAATCACAACAAGATCAAGGCGGATCTTCAAATAATTATCAACAAAATCAACACCAAAATGGTGATAACCAAAATCAAGAAAGACCGCTTAGATTACATTCAGCTGAAGAAGAAAATCAAGATTCTGGAGATTTTGGTAATGGTAACGGAGGGAGAGGTAATGGTAGTGGTAGAGGGTTTAATTTCCCAAGAGGTCCAAGAGCTGCTGGCAGAGGTAGAGGAGGAATGGGAAGAGGTGGTAGAGGCAAATACGGTGGTGGTAGAGGTGGTGGTTTCCACCCTTACAATCGTTGATTGTAACACAATTCAATAGTATTATATTACTTTTTTCTATTTTATTTAATTTTTTTCTAATTCTTCTTCACTTATTATAATTATTATTTATTAATTTCTTTCTGATATTTGTATAGTGTTAATACTAGCAAGGAAAAACTATATATAGTAAGAATAACTATCTAAACAATAAATGAGATAATATTTATATATTAAAGAAACAAATAAGAATAAAATTAAAAAAAAAAAAAATAAAAAAAACTGCTTCAAAAATTGATAATAAAATTACATCAATTGAGTATTTAAATCTTGAACATTACATAGTTGTGCATATTTTGACATTTTCTTTATTTTTTGTTTTTGACGTATCTTTGAAATATTAGGGCTTTTGATGTTGACACACACTAACCAAACAGCGTGATTTTTGTCAGGGCTTTAGTGCTATCTTTCACGTGCGTATCATCACTTAGATCGGTTTCCCTCTCTATTTTTCCTTTTTTTTTCTGGCTTCTACGTTTAGTAAGCGCTCTAAACCAGGTTTCATGTGGGCTTTACTGTTGTACGCACTACTCGCTCTCTTTGGGTTTTCACTCTGTGGGAGAGTCTCTGTCGCCCACCAGGGAATGAGTATTGGTTTTGCTTTGAGTGTGAAAATTTCATCTCAAAGAAAAATTTGTGCTGCTTAACACCCACGTCTTGTTGAAGAAGAACCCACAATAGTAGTAAATAGTGATCAGCAAAAATGCCAGGTGCTTCCGTTAGGTACGTCTAGCCCCCATAATCACTATAATATTGAATCATCATCAGCATCATTATTTATTTGTGCTTTATTGTTATCAGAGAAATGGCAATTTCAGAATCAAAATCAAAATCAAAATCAAAGTTGAACATCAGTCAGAGAAGTCGTTGTATAATCGAAAAATGTGTTCAGTTTCCAAAATATAATCCAGTCGAATGGAAAAAAATATATCATCTATTCACTCCGAAATTGTCTCAATAACATAATGAAAACGAGTAATATATCAAAGCTAAAGATAAAGCCTGAAGTATCAATATCAAAATGAATTCCCGAGTTTTTTCTATATCATCTAAATGAATATTTAACAAGACCTTCAAATAACATATTCGAATTAGATATTGTATTGCAAATTCTATTGAGTAGTGAGGTCTTTTTATCACATGAATAATAGTTTAGAGAACAACAACGAATTTAAAAAATTAAAAGGAAAAGTCATGGGCGTTTTAAAACATTCAAGTATAATTCGAAAAAAAATTGAAAAATTACGAGTATTTTGGCAAAGAAATTGAATTTGAATGACTGGTTGATGATTCAGTTTCACCAATACGTGAAAGACCTTCATTTACTAACTAATAATATAGAGACGTTCCAGCTCAAGATTTCATCAACGCTTACGCTTTATTCTTGCAACGTCAAGGTAAATTAGAAGTTCCAGACTATGTTGAATTAGTCAAAACTTCTCGTAACAACGAAATGCCACCACAAGAATCTGAATTGTGGTTCTACAAAAGATCTGCTTCTATTGCTAGACACATCTACCTTAGAAAACAAGTTGGTGTTGGTAAATTGAAGAAACTTTACGGTGGTGCCATCAACAGAGGTGGTAGACCATCCAAACACGCTAACGCCTCCGGTTCCGTTAACAGAAAAGCTGTCCAAGCTTTGGAAAAATTGGGAGTCTTAGAAGCTTCTCCAAAAGGTGGTAGAAAAATCTCTGAAAATGGTCAAAGAGATTTGGACCGTATTGCCGCTCAAACTTTGGAAAACGCTGAAGAAGAAGATGACGAATAAATTACTCCAAAATGATTTTAATTAATATCAATTAATTTTATGTGTTTTATTTTAATTCTATGTGCCTTTTGTGTTTTTTCCCCCCTTTAAGTAATGATTACAATACAAAAATAATTATTTCTCTATAAAATGACAAAATGCTCTATAATTACCGTAGTCATTCCCTGCCTATTCAATTCAAATAGATATCAATGTTATAAAAATAACATGCAATAATTGCATTTTTTTATATTGAGTATAATAATCTAAAAAGGGAAACATAATAATAAAACTAGTGCAGTCATCTCTTGTATTTTTGACGCTAAAACTATGATAAATAGTGTGTGGTTCATAAAAAAATAAATTAAAAAAAAAAAAAAATAAAAAAAAAAATCTAGAAAAAAAAATAGAGATGGCAAAAAAAACGTTTCAAAGAGTAAGAAAAAAAAATCAACAACGCGCAGCTCTTTTTACAGAATAAACAAATATTTGCTATTTTTTTGTCTCAGAATTGGTGACATATATAATTCTGTCCTTCAATATTCATATATAAATATTAATCCCCATCAACAATCTAGATCCTATTGGGCCGATCCATCAAGTAAACAATATGCAACTAAAATCAGAAAATATCAAATATAAACAAAAATGCAAAGATTTGCAAAAACGAATTGGAGAAATTGATTCTAATAATGAAGTTTTAACCATTGCTATAACTAGAACTAAACAAGCTATTAAAAGAATGCGATTAGAATACGCGATATTATTAGAAAAATTGGAACAAAAATCAAATAGCACCGTTAAGCAAACTGGCTATGGAATTATCTCTAGTCCTGTATTATCATCAGCAGGTCTTGATTTATCTTACTCAAATGGCAGAAACAATGGCAATTCATCTTCAACTGGTGCAGGGGGAGCAACAGGGGGTAGAAGAAGAAATGGTACCAGTAAACTCAGATTAAAACAAAGAGAAAGAGACCCTAATTTGCCAAAGAGACCAACCAATTCTTATTTAATGTTTGTTGAAATGGAAAAAGATAAAATCAAAAAGAAATTGGAGGCTGAAAATACTGATAGGAAAATTTATGACATGTCAAGAGTATTGACCGAAACTTGGAAAAATTTGAGCGAAGAAGAGAAAAGGCCTTATATGAAATTATCTGAAGATGATAGGGTCAGATATAATAGGGAATTGAAAGAATATCAGGAGAAAAAGAAAGCTGAAGCTGAAGCTGAGGCCAAGGCTGCTGCTGCCGCCGCCGCCGCAAAAGAGGAGGAAAAGGAAGAAGAAGCTGTAGCGCAACCTGATGAAGCTGAGACTGAAGTAAAAGATGCTGTTAGTGATTCTAAAAATAAAGAAGCTAATATATCTGAGGATACAACGACTGAGAAACAAAAAAGTGGTGACAAGGATAAAGCATCAAGCACAGTAACGAAAAATTTTCAAGATGAAAATGGAGAAGACTGGAAGACTGATAATGAAAGACATAGTAGTGCTGAAATTGTAAAAGAAGAAAGTAAAGCAGATGGAAATCGTGGTAATGATGATGAACAATTGACAGCAAGAGGTTCAGGGAAACACGAATTGAGTGACGTTGATGAAAAAGAAGACGATGATAATAAACGTATTAAATTGGAACTGTAGTGGTGAAAATTACGGCGATTATTTATTAATTTGTATATTATTTAATTATTAATCAAAAATAAAGAATTTCAAGTAATGGCATTCATAATCAGACTACAAGACGTAATGTAAAAAAGATGAAATATGGCTAAGTTGAAATATGGCTAAGTTGAAGGTCATACTATGAACTCTCAAATTTTAGTAATCGATATAAAAGTATATTGGTTTCATAAATATTCGTCTCAACGATTTATATTGAACACTTCAAGTTTACGAAAAAATTGTGAATATAATTTTAGCAAATATCTACTAGACTAAACGTGTATACTGGTCTACACAGAAAAAAAAATTGTAGGGGATAAATACACCAGTAAATGAAAAAACAGATAAATTGTTACATCAATTTTAGTGAATATCTAACTCTAAAATTTCTAAACTATTTATAATAACTCTGATAAACTATTGACCTTTCATTTTTGGTTTTTATTTTGCGGAAACTTTCCTTGTCAAACTTGAAGATCAGATCTTTTTATAGAGTATTGTTCAAGCTGCTTTTTTTTTCGATTCTTCAAAATATATAGTTAAACAACTAAGCTTTGGGAAGTGACATCCTATGTGCTGGTATCATTAATTTATATCACTCAAATCTACTCGATCCTTCTGTTCCATTAATAAATCGAGTGAGTACCGCCATAAGTTTTTGATTACATTAATTATAAAAGAACGGCTAATTTTTGCTTGATATTCCCATAATTTCTTCATTTCTTTGAATATTTGGAATTTACTGGTAAATTTACCACTTCTTTTCACGATTATGTTACCTTAATGAGTGAATTATCAGAGAATGATTTATTGATAATGGTTTATTGAGCAAATATAGTATTACCTAGATATGTTTTCAAAATCATTTACACAAGACAATATGGTATTTGCTATTAGGTTGATTTCTTTGAATAAATCTGAAATTTTTTCGTGTTTATATGATACCTACCTTGATTTTTTTTTTTTTTTTTTTTTGTTGTTGTAGAATAGATTGCTTGACGATGAATTTGTTTGTCAAAAAAAAATGATTTTGTAGCTGCATAGTCTATTGAAAATAAAATGTTCATGTTATGAAGATGACTCGCAACAGAGATATATAATACTGTTTGATGATAGACTGTGATAATATAATTATCATCAATAATAACTATTGTTTTAGCAATGTATCGATATAGAGTATTATATGGTTCTAATGTATCTATTTTGTCAAGTTTCATTCACAAGGTAAACTAAATATGAAGAAGGATCTAATGCTTTGTAGTTCAACAAAAGAAAAGGGTTTCTCATAAAAATGAGAGTACTAGACATACAAATATTATAGGAGAAAACTTATATTCAAAATACAGAAAATAAATAAAAAAAAAAAAAAAAAAAAAAAAACAGATTGACAATAATCGATAGGATGCACAATCTTCACTGCTTAGATTTCAAATAAATAATACTTGTGCAGTGAATAATGATGTAGGTACACTATTCAACCAACTTTGAAATTAATATTATTAAAAAAATTTTTTTTTTTTTAAAAAAAAGGAAACGAATCGACAGTACCGTTATGCACTTCTTTTGAATTAATTTATTATGTCTATTTTCATTTTAACATGATAAGCAAAACTAGTAGTTCTATTTATTAGGCTCGAGTTTTGTTTGAATTAGATTTATAAGTATATATATGTATATATTGCATTATTTTTTTGTGTCATGTTTATTTTTGCCTTATTATGAGTACCAATATATTTTTTGATAGTATACAATCGTTGATAATTCTAATTGACACAGAAACTTTTAAAATTTGTATCTAAAGTAATAGCTGCTAATGTTCGCTTCTGCAAAACATGCTTATTATAGACGTGGCAGTTTGTTTGAATCTAGATAGACCTATATAAAATGTTCGTTCCTTCCTATGAGGTAAAAATATATTAAAAAGAACAGAACTATAATTGATGATTTTTCTGCTAACAGTGTTTCTCAAAAATTTGAAGTGAAAAGCATTGTTAAATTTTCTCATTTCACAGAGAAGGTAGATGGATACTCATGACCAGGAAACTCTAATTTTCGACTTTCCCGTAAACGAAAAGGTTGCTTATCAAGATTTTATTCACTTTTATCACCATAAAAGATCGAAAAATAAACCTGAGGTTTCTGTTGTTTAATTTTAGAACAACTTAATTGACAAAATTGAGCAAAACTCGTAGAGTATCTAGTTTATCATTTAATTGAAATTTATGAAATCAATAAGATTTTTTTTTTGTTTTTATTTTGTTAATAATTGCATAAAATATTAATTTTGTGATCTTCTGATTGATAAACTTAGCATTTTAAACTATATAACTGATTTCTATGTTTTTATATTTTTAGGCATGTGCGTATTGCAACCATATAAGCAACCTTTCTTTTAAGGTACAATTAGGAGGAATTCTGAATATATACTAAGGGAGCTAGCTACCCCTTAATTAATGTTATATCACTGTTTATTTTTTTTCTTTTTTTTAACAATCGCATCATATTTTAATTTTATGAACTTGACATTTTAATATATATATTTTTATCATATCAGGACCAGGGGGGTTGGGATGTGCGTATTGCAGCCATGTAGGTAACCTCTGAAGGTAGGGGGAAATCTACATAGGGCGCTATTCCATTGGTAGTGTGAGATTCATATACACTAAAACCCCCTTAAACCAATACCTTTAGAGTTGTATTCTCCTTCTTCAGCTAGAAAACCAAACTTGATCTGAAATTAAAGTCTTTTTTTTTTTTTTTTTTTTTTTTTTTTTTCATCATCACAAAAAGTCGTACATTAAATAGAAAAATTATACACTAAATAAGGGGAAAAAACCTAAAAAAGGACATCATTTCTGTCTTATAGGAAAGCAAAACCAATGGTATTACTATTATAATGAATATAATGAAAAAAAAACCCCCCTCATGAACGATAAAGTCTTGAAAAAGCTTTTTTTTTTCACATTCAAAAAGATTCGTACATTTATGAACTAAACTATAGACTAAATAGAGGAGAAAACCTAACAAGGACATCACTTTTTGCCAAATAACAAAAATCAATGGTAAAATTGATATGAACGAATATATCAATGAAACAAAACCCTACAAGTATAATCAAAAAGCACTCGACTTAGGTAACAAATATAAACTGTTAAGTTGAGTTTATACATTTACACAATTGTCCGATATAGTGTAACGGCTAGCACGGTTCGCTTTCACCGAGCAGACCCGGGTTCGACTCCCGGTATCGGAACTTTTTATTTCAAATCACACTGTTATGGAAAATCAAAGCCTACAAAACATATCCAGCTTCATAAAACCCCAGTCTAATATTACTGTAAAGAAATAAAAGATTATGTCGCTTGTGAAATTTAAGAATCGAGCAATATTTTTTTGTATACTATTAACCTTTTCGAGCTGCAGCATTTTGAGACAATACGAAATCTTCCATACTTTGGCATACATGCTTTTGTTATTATATAAAATTAGAATAAGCATATCTTATGATTCGTTAGCTGATAATATTTTATTATTGAAATAATAATGATAATAAATACTATCAGTATAATACATCCAAAAAAGCAGTTCAAGGAAGATGCATTATTAAATATCAAATACTAAACGCACAATTTTTTTAATTTTTTTTTTTTTTTTTTTTTTTTAATTTTTTTTGGTGAAAAGAATCTAGAATCAAATATAAAAGCAAAATATAATTAACTAGCCAATTTATATAAGACCTCTTATTATTATTTCATTATAATAGTCATTTTTTTTTTGTATTCTTTTTTGCATTCCTTGGTTCATTTTTTTTTTTTTTTTTTCTTGCATTGTTGAAATTCGCATTTTTTCTGGTCTGCTACTTCCATTAGATTATTCCAAAGGAAATACACACAATTAAAACAACATGAACTTCAGTCGTCTCCTTAATAAAGATGAGAATAATGATAATAATAATTCCATCCCCCAGAAGGCTCGTCTTTCTATAAATTCAATGATGAATAATGATGTGGTCATCGAATCTACTGCAGTTTCACCAGTGAAGCGTAATTCTTCTTCTTCAATAGTTGACACAATACCCACAGTGACAAGAAAAGCTAGCATCAATTCCTTAACTAATGATATTGATGTTGACATGAAAGGCAATGAGACTCCAAGCTTCACATCCAAGAAATCTAACAAATCCTCAAATAACAGCAGTGTCAATACTTCTCCAGTAGTACAACGACAAATGGTGTCTCCAATAACAACAAACAATAATAGTATCCCTCAACAGCTTTCATTTGCAAGTCCTATTCAGCAACATAGAATGCCATCAGTTACTAGTAGTTCAAGAAAACATTCGAGTATTGCCTCATTATTATCCGATGATCAACCATTTCGTCCTCCATTAGCTTCTGGACAATCATTACCTTCATTAAAATTGATTAAAAAAGATGGCGATGAAAAAACAAGACAAACATCTATAAATGATGATTTGGCAAAGCTTCGGAAGCTTGAACATGAATCATCAAAGAAGCCAAAGAAGTATCTTCAACCACCTATTTGGGCTCAAAATTGGATTCCATTGCATAAAAAAAATCAACAAATTTTCAATAAAGAAGTGAGCGGCGGTACGGGTCCAGGGGTTGTGGCTGGTGCTGGTGCGGGTGTTGATAGTATGGTTAATGGTATTCCTGCAACTATTGGGGATAATAGAGTTGCTGGGGAACGTAGTAGAACAAATTATTCTGCAAATCTAGATGTATCAATTACAAAAGTTATTCCATATGAAGATTTAACTAGAAAAGTTTCTCAGTGGTTACATTCATACTTGATGAACATTAAAGAGAATACTCCTCAACATTTGCAAAACATTGAATTGGAAATCAGATTGGGAAGAATTTGGTCAAAAGAACAAGATAATAGAATTGATTTGCCAATATCTGCTGAAACAATAGTTACTGATCAAATCAATTATTATTTCAAACCGGGAGTAGAAGAATCAATGTTTCATCATGTTGAACAATTTCTTTTGAAAATCAATGCTCAAAATAACGATACTGTCTTCAAAACTTTGAAGTCAGACACTGAGGATTTATTCTATCATGGGGTTCAGCGCGCTGATAAGCCATATGATTTGCGTGTCTCGAAAGATATGGAAACAAAGAGAACTATTGAGCAAATTGAAAAGAAAAGAGTTTCTGATTTATTTATTCATAATCCGTCGGATATATTAGATTATAGAATTTCATTGTCTTTAGAAATTCCAATTGATGATATTCCAAAAGCACTTACAAAAAATAATCCGAACATGAAAAGAAGAAAAATGAGAACTGAATATATTAGTTCAGCTTGCAAAAATAAAATTGATTTTACAAGAACCTTTACCCAAAATAATGCTCCCTCAGGCACTACTGAAGAAAAGAATTTCGAAGTAGAAATCGAAATGGATTCTGCTTGGTTACTCGATGGGTTTGAAAATACATTTAAACCTACCTCGGACCAATTTTATGAAGACACAGTTCGAGTTTTTTTGGATAATTCGAGAATTTTAAACCGTTCACTCAATACTTAATACAAGGAATGATTAGATATTGAGCTCTCCAATAATCCACATATAATATTTTGCTATCTAAAGTCAATCAAACGTTAATGTTATAAAGGTTTGATTTTCTTTGGTATTTTGTTTTATAATATTGGGTACACAATAAACTTTTTTTTTTTTTTTTTTTTGCGTATTCGCCTTTTCTGTGTACTATTATTATTTACTTTTACAATTGTTTATTACTCAATCAACCGAATTGTTGTTATTATTGTTACCATCTAATATTGTAGTGTATTGGGCGCTTTTTCTTATTTTATTTTATTTTATTTTTTTTTTTTTTTTTTTTTTTTTTCCCTCTTTTTTTTTACGCTCTTTGAAAATCAATTTGTGTTTGTGTTTATATCTACTTTGTATCGCTTCATCTTTGATTGTAACAATCAATATAATCATTTATCATGTCAAAAGCTTCTTCCTATCAACCGATTCCTTTCGATGAAACTTACATTCTTTATGATCCCAATGATCTAATTTCGACAATTTTGGTGCAATTTTCGCTACTCCCCATTTGGATTCTTGTTTTTTATTTTTCATGGTTTATGGTAACTAGAGAAATCGAGCCAGTTTTAATAACCTTTGGACAAGTTATAAACAATATTGTCAATTCAATTATTAAAAGGATAATAAAACAAGAACGTCCTCTTGATCTTTATTTATATGCTCCTGATGCCCCAAAATTACAAAATGATTATGGAATGCCATCAGCACATTCACAATTCATGGGGTTTGTTGCGATGTATACCATCTTGAAGGTTTTTTTGCAATCACCACAAAATACAGTAAAGAAGGTTTTTTATTCATCAATTGTAGTATTGGCTATGTCATTGACTGCAATTTCAAGAATTTACTTACTCTATCATGATGAAAAACAAGTAGTTATAGGTGTTCTTTTGGGAAATGTGCTCGGGGCTTTTTATTTTATAATTGCATGTTTTGTTCGTGATATTGGATTGATTGAATGGGGTTTGAATTTGAAAATTGTGAAATTTTGGTATATCAAAGATTCCTATTACAGTGGTGCCATGACTTATGAGGAAGAATGGTCATTGTGTAAACAAAGACAGAGAAAAAAATCGGTGGAAAATAACAATGTCATATTGTCTAAAAATATTGTTGAAGATATGAAAAAGAACAATTAAGTGGTAATTTTCAAAGAGTTCACATTTGGTTTTTTTTTTCGTTTTTTTTTTTCTTATATCTTATTATACACTATTGTAGATATGAACCTATTTTATTATTCAGTTACGAATTGTATTTTCCATTCATTTCATTGCCTACTTAGATCAATTCTTTTTCTTTCGATTAATTGTGTTCATTTTATATTACTAGCATTATAAACTAATATTATATTCTTACATCGAGCATAAATAAATATGATAGAGTATATTCATTAAGCTAAAGACTCAAATGACGTAACAAAGTAAAAAAGAAAATCAACTAAATTATTCCACCATTTAAGCGACCAAAGCGAGACGACCTTTTGGATTGGTAACTTTGACACCTAAAGCTTTAGCTTTGGCCAAGATACCAACTCTGTTTTTAGAGGAGACATTGTGAGCAATTTCAGCAGCGTAACTTTTGGTGTGTAACAATAACAAGTCCAAGTCAGAAATGTTTTTAACCAAGAAGGTTTTGTGACCAGATGGGCTTAAACCTCTGGTCTTTTTGTTGGAACCATAACCGATTGTTGGTTCGGCAATGTTACCTCTGAATCTTCTTCTGACAACAGAGTCAATACCTTTTTGTTTTCTCCAGTTTTCAGCAACTCTCTTATATCTGTCAGAGTGGTGACGTTTGAATTTTTTAGAGTGCTTCTTGACAATCTTTGGGTGTGGTAATGAGGCAGCCATCTAAGAAATTAGTTAGTAAATAATGTACAATAATTAATATATTAATCCTTAACATTTCATATAGTATATGACTCAGTATGTTTAGATGTAGTTTAATAGATTTGATAGTTGTTTTATCATCTTCCATGAATCATGTTAAAGTTATTGTTTGAAATTGATGTTTAAAATCTTTTCACTTTTCTCTGCTATTTCAAAATAAGTTGGATATAATGGTTGGACTATAATGGTTTTCAACTTTGAGTTGTTTGTTACACTTAAGCTTCCATTCTATAAATATTATTTTATATCACGAATATGTTTCATTGGCAGATTCAACGAATTTAAAAATGATGCTTATGAATAAGCAATGATTAAGAGTGCTATTTGACAGTACCAATAATCATAACAAGTTATATTCTTCAAATGATTTCGACTTCTTTTCAAATAATTTCGTTTGGAAAATTTTGTGATTTTAAATATTTTTAATTGGTTTTTTGACTTTGTTTAACAACGGTAAAATAACGATTTATTTATATTGATATTTTTATAATTTGTGTCTTCTTTAATACCCTGAGTCATATAAGTATGTTTAGTTCCACCCATTAATCACCAACATACCTTTACTGTTGTCTATTTTTGTTCTAAAGTAAAACTTCTCACAAAGGCTCGTAGTAAGTATCAGTACAGTTATTTACCACTACAAAAATTTTTTTTTTTTCGAAATTGGGAGCTCACAGACTAGGAAAGTGAAAAGAATTTCTCACACTGGTTACGTTACCCTTGCGAAGCACCCATCTCAGTCTTCTCACTTCTTCTCTCCCGCCAAATTCCTTTGGCGGTACTTTGAAGCACTTTACTTTGCGCACCTAGAACACCATCGGTGCGCATAGTTCTAATGTCACGAGTGCGTGACAATCAGCACATTTTGAAAATGTTATCAAGAAAAGCCCTAAAAAAGCTCACATGATAAACAAATAACTCAAAAATCCATTCTTTGGTTACATGTTCAAAAAGTTGAAAAGTGATCTTTGCATAATTTTTAAAAAAAGACACATAATATACTTGACATAATATTAGAAACTTTTGCCCAATCAACTGAATCTTGGTTGCTACAAAATAAAAAGATTGTATTTTTTGAATTCATTATACTCTCAAAACTTCGAAACATCATATTTTTATAGGTTTTTTTTTTTTTTTTTTTTTTTTTGTTTTTTTTTTTTTTTCCCAAATAATTTGGCTTTCATGCATATATTCAAATTTCGTTTCAGTCTGATATCTGTGGATTCATTGAATATTATTATAAAATGAATTTCAAAGGGTTTGGTATAGAAAACTGAAACTAGATAGTGAAACTGTATAGAAGGATTCCACAGCTTAATTACATCAATTCTGAAGATTGTTTTTTTTTTTTTTTTTTTTTTTTTTTTTTTTGTCGAATTGGATCTGTTTATTGATCTGATAGAATGAAAATGAAGAAATAAGTAACAAGCTAACATTCTACGTAGTTGAAAAAAAAAAAAAAAAAAAAAAAGAGGATTGCATAAGACCACTAAGAACACTCAGTTCCTGAAGTCAAAGAAAAGGTTATCATGATTTGTCAGAAATATCTCAGGTACTGACTGGTTTTATGCGCATCATAAATTCACTTGACGCACAGGTATTTCTTCAAAACCATCAACCTGTGCCATTCTTTTTTTTGTTTTCTTTTATTATTATTGTTATTTTTATTTACAGACGATTCACGGAAATGAATATATTATTATATTAAAATAATGAAATAATAATATGAGGGCTAAATTAATAGAGAAAAAATAAAAAAGAAAGAAAAGAAATCAGCAAGGAAACAAATGGAAGTTGAGAAATTTATTAATTTATTAATCAGCTTGATCCCAATTACCAGGCCTACGTTGGTTATTTGGCATGGCAGGTCCGCCTGCTCTTTTAGCCATGATAATTTGATCAACACTTAATATAGTACAAGCAGCTTCGGTAGCCAAGTTGATGGCGGATTTTTTACTGACAAATAAATCATAAATACCATCATTTCTAACATCACAAATTCCTGTACCACTTCCATCTTCCACATCAATACCATAAAATTTACCATCTTCATCATTATTAGAATGAGCAGCGTATAATTTTGGAATTATTTGTGTTGCATTTAAACCAGCAGTTGAGGCTAAAGTACGAGGAATGACTTCAAAAGCTTCAGCGTAATTTTTGATTGCAAGTTGTAATAAACCTGGGGTACGTTCACCATAACTAGTGATGGCGCTTACTAAATCAGCTTCGGCAGCACCTGCGCCGGCAACAAGTCTAGTATCTTTTGTTAATCCTTTGATAGAACTAACAGCATCATCAATTGCTCTTTCAATATCATCTAAACTATTTTGTGTAGCACCACGTAAAACAATGGTGGAAGTTCTAGTAGTTTCTGCTTCTTGATGGAAAACTGTAACTCTGTCCCCACCAATTTCTTTAGTTTCAACAAGATCAATTATTCCTGCTTCTTCAGTCAATGGCGCACCTAATCTTGGTAATGGAGTGGCTCCACAAACACGACAAACTCTTCTCAAATCAAATTTGCTTGGAACTTTCAATAAAAGAATACCGTATCTGTTCATATAATGTAAAACCAAATCACCAACAGAAGATCCAGCAATAACAACACGCACACCAGAGTCATGAATTTCTTTGACAATTTGTTCCAACTGTTCTTCTTCACCTTTACTGAAATCTAGCATTTCTTGTGCATTATGTAAGAGAACAGTACCTTTAGTTTCTGTTGTAGATATATCAATTGGACAAGTATACACTGCAACTTTGCATTTATTGGTAACGTTTTTCACATCACCTTCTGGTTCTCTTGGGAAAACCATACCTTTGATGACATAAGAATTTTCCAATGATGAACCAAGGATTTTTACAACTCTGATGCTGTCAACATTGAAATTCTTCAAAATACCACCGGACTCCAGTTGTGATGAGTTTTTTGGTAAAACATATTGTATAGAATCAATTACTAAATCAGATAAAATATCTTCGTAACCATATTGTTTTGAAGCCAATACTGGTTTAATTATTTTTTGTAACGCTTTTGCATCATAAAAATCTTCAATCTTATCGACGGTTAATTTCTTTTCTAAATGATCTAATGCAAAAGTATTTGCCATATTATAACCTTGTATAATTTCTGTTGGTTTTAATCCTATAGAAATCAATTTTTGAGCTTGAATTAACAATTCCCCAGCTAAAATGATAACCAAACTAGTTTGATCTCCCATTTCTAATTCTTGTTGTTCAGATGCCATCACTAACAATTTGACAGCAGGATGAACAACATCTAATTCTTTTAACATAGTGGCAGCATCATTAGTAATAAAAACTTTTTGCAAATGATTCACAATGATCTTGTTTCTACCACATGGCCCAATTGAGGTTAATACCATAGATGAAATCTCTTTACAAGCTTCGACATTTCTATTCACTGCTCCATCACTATTAGAATATGTTTGATAGCCTTGCTTAAAAAGACCAGATGTTGGTGCCGATGGCAATTTGAGAGACATTTTTACTAATTGATTGTTTAATTGACTGCAATTCAAAACCAAAATTGGAATTCAGTAAAGACTACTATAACTTTCATTGATTCCAATTTTTTTTTTTTTTTTTCCTTTTTTCTCGCAGTTGTCAATTATTTGGAGACAAAAAAAAAAAAAAAAAAAAAAAAGAGTGAAGGTAATGCGCACATGAACATTACTGTAACATACAGCACTATACATAGAGTATAACATTTAGCAATAGGAACAACTAAATAATATTCAAAGAGCATCAGTAACAGAGAGAACTATGAGGATTTCATAGCTACTAAAAGGAAAATAACGATAAATAATATTTACCAATAAAAAAAAATACTGAACAACTTGAAGAGGTCTTGGAACCGTAAGATAATAAATTATACAATTTTTTTTTCCTGAAGTTCTGGATCTATATAAATATCTTACTGGCTTATTATATAGAAACCTTTAATTATTATAGTAAATATATGTAAAATATCAAACTTTTCGAAACAGAAATGAAAATCAATAATAATTAACGTAAATAAAGGTTCGATCCTATTGAAGAAACGCAAACCATTTTCATCAAAGGTAATTATGTGTATTCTTATTTTCACTGAAAAAAAAAGTCATCTATGTAAAAGTTTGAGTATTCTCACACTAATTATTCAAGTTTCTCTATTCTTTGTATTCATCATGCACTCGTTGGCTTTTGATTGAGATGTTTCAATTTTTTTTTTTTTTTTTCTTGTTTTTGGATTTAACGGGCTTTTTAGAATTTGTCAGCCAAAATTAAGCCTCTGTGGCCCAAGGATGATTTTTTACTCTAGTTTCTCAGCATCTAATAGCCTCCGATAATGTGGAAGATAACCAGGAGAGGAGCACGTACAGCTAATCCTCCTAGCCTTGCAACAACTGAACATCAAAAGTTAACTACGATATTTGTAATTTTCATCAGAGAAGCTTCACATGGCTTGGCTACTAAAAGACACTACCAATTATATCGAACTTTAGAACATAATTCGTCTAGCTTCAGTTGACACACCTTTATCAAGATATAATTTTCACTACTATTTAGGTTCTTTTTTTTTTTTTTTTAACCATTAATAACTTATGTGCAGCATTTATTAAATTAGGAATGTTAGCTAGAAAATTAATTCTTTTTTAAAAAAAATTAGAATAACCAAAGGAAAAAAAAAAAAGACAACAATTGAGCCCAAAAAAATTTCATATAAAAATAAAACGAAAAGCTGAAAAAAAAAAAAAATGAGAATCTTATGATTATTGCACACACAATCATAAATCAGACTGTACCTCTCTATTGTGCTGGTTAACGGCTACAGCTAGCCTGCTGTTCACAAATCTTCGTGAAATATCATTAGGTATTGGTATGAATGGCATTGTTCTGTTATCAATAAGCTTGATTCTAATGCCTGTTTTCTCCATTGAAATTGCTTTGATTTCATTAAAATTAATTTTCCACTTTATTTCCTGCTTGGCAACCGAAATTAACATGATATTATGAGAAGTTATCATGAAAACTAATTCACCTCCAGGAAGAACAACATGAGCAATATATCTTTCAGTAGTGAATTCTCCACCATTGATTGTCTTTAACCAATATTGACCTTGTGCTTCATCGCTAGAGTATGTTCTAACAATTCCATCATAATTTATAGTTCTTGGTAATCTCACTCTTTCCAACGTATTGCTATCAAATACTGTCGTGGTATTTCTTATACCTTCACTGACATTGGAAGCCAAGTCAAAAACCCCAATTGCAGCCTTTGTAGGCAAGCCAACAATTCCTCTTCCAATACCTTTGAAAAAGCCAGCAGTTCCTTCATTTGAAGCACCTTCAATTGGTGCTAATGCAATCCCACTAACACCACTACTCAATGAGTCAAAAAATGATGTTGCACCTGATTTGAAACCGACTAACGCATGTTTTGGTTTGTTTCTTCTCAATGCGTATCGTCTTCTTTGCTGGAAATTTTCATCTAAAGTAGCCATCGACAACCCTTTCGCAACAGAGCCAGTGAACCTAGCAACACTATCAGAAACACCAAAAACAGATTTTTTCAAAAAACTTAACCCACCTTTGGCAATACTAATACCTAACTCTTGAGGTCTATCATTCATGATCAAACCTTGATATGGCTCGTAAAATATATCCATGACACCAGAACTAATGTTATTAAACAAACCAACAGGATTCCCTAAGAAATCGGCAGATCCAAATATATTATGAAGTTGGTAAATAAATCCTTGACTATAATGCGTTCTCACCGTTTTTATAAGAATTGGGATAGGAACTCTCATGTTTTCGATGAATAAAGCATTAAACTTAATTGGTGCATCATTGACGTTACCAATAGCCATTGTTAACACATTGAAAAAAAACATCAAAAAGTTTGCATTTTGGGATTCATTTTTCTTTTCAGACGCATTTATTCTTTCAGTTCTCATGAAGGATAAGTTTATTTGAGTAGGCTGCAAATGTAAGGCCTCAAAATAGATGTCATCACCAACAGTGGCCTTGGAAAGTCTAGGTATATCAAGCACATCTTCACATAAAACATCATGCTTTTTATCATCCTGTAGACCAAATGGTAATTCAAAAAAGTCCAATACGGCAAACGCAAAATCCTCATCAATATCTAAAGTAATTTCTTGCAACAATAAAGTTGCATATTTGATATATAATACACCATGTGAGTCATCCTTAACTCGACTTACTGAAAGATGGAAGGTTGGGTGACTTTCAATTTCTTGGCTTGATTGAGGAACCACAGTAGGGTAGATGACAATTGGATACATTCCACCAAACAATTGATTGTCCACTTGAAGCCACTTCAAGTTCCAAATTAAGGTCTGATACATGTCTGATTCATTATACTTCACTTCGAAGCCTCTGAAAGTCACATAACATAATTCACGGAGCGAACTGTTGATCAACGAGATACCCATACCCTTAAAATTGACAGCAATTCTCATTGAATAATCTTCTTTTTCTCTTTCCTCAACTTTGCGAACAGTATCAATACCCAAAGTAGAGGTTGTTTGTGATTTGGTCTTATATATGCTTGTTGGAAGTGCATCAGTAATTACCAAAGCTTGGGTTGGACCATCTGCAACAATATTCAACTCAACAGCTGTAGAAGATTGGTTTTTGAAATGCGGTAAATTGAAAACACCAAGGCCACCAATTTCAGCAAGTTGTATACTTTTATCAATACCGTGCGATCTTAAAACAAGTTCTTTAACATTTCCGGCAGGATAATCCCAAGCATAAGGCATAACACTTTTTGGCGGAATTTGATATACAAGAGGTTTGAACTGTGCTGCTCGCTTGATAAGATTATTTTGTTCATCAACGTTTGGATTACTCTGGAAGAAAAGAAACTCGGTACTGCTAAAGTTTCTAATTGAATAAGGCCAGTGGTTACCAGCATCTTCAAATCTAATAAATAGAGTAGCACCTTCCAACATCACAACAACCTTCAAAAGAATATGACCATAATTTTGCCTCAATATCTTTAAATAAATTTCCCCAATATCTGTAATGCTAAAAGAGGATGACCATCTAGAATTCGCACCTAAGAATCTGAGCCTAAGTTCTTTGTTCTCACCAGCACATGTCTCAATTAAAGGCAAGGAATCACCGGGCTTGATGCTCAAAATTTTTGCAGATCCGATTTCATTTATATTAAGCTCCTCATTCAAATTATTGGTAATAATGAATCTTGGGGAAATGGTCACAACTTTAGTGTTACAATATTTACCTTTTCCTTCTGTTATGTCAACACCAACATCAATATCTATTTTTTTATCAGATATTGGCATTGAAAGATCAAAAAATTGCCCAATAGCATCTAAACTTATTTCTCTACTCCATTCAGAACCTGAAACATTCAATATTGCTCTATTTTTCTTTTCACTATCGTCTTCAAATGAAAACATCTTTGGTTGTGAAGATTTCACTTTAGTTGGATCTACCAAATCAGAAGTTGCATAAGAACGTAAAACGTTATACCTTTCACCTAACATTAAATTTTTACTAGTTCTATTCAATATAATGTAAGGAGAAAACACAGAAAGTTTCAAACCTCCAAGTTCTTTGGTATAACTTTTACCATATTCAAGATTAAGGTTCAATTTTTGGCTATCTTCATGAATTAAACCAATCTTTGTATCAATAGGAATATCACTATCTTCTGGAACACTCACTATACCAATTCCACCCTTTGGGAATCCACAATTTAATGGCAATACTTCTAAAAATAGGAGGTGAGTCATGTTAACAAAATGAATGTTTGAGGATTCACCTTTCTTTAAAAAGAAGGGCCAAGCCTTTCTGATAGTTTTATCATATATACGATATTTCATATCATATGGCAACAAATTCTCAACTTGTAAAGGAGAAGAAACAACAATATTCAAGTGTGGATAAACCTTTCTTTTATTTTTGGAATATCTCTCAGCATCAATATGGAAATAGAAGGAGGCATTGTTGGCACTGGAATTTTTTTCAGCCACACACTCCAAAGTGAGTGGCCCGTCATAAAGAGATTTCCAAGAAAAACGAGATGATGACCAGCCATAAGCACCATCCAGAAGATCAGGCTTAATTGCTAAAGGTTCCTTGTAAACATGGTCAATGGGAATTGAGAATTCTTCTCCAGCACCCACAGAATATATTTCATTAACAACATTTTCTGAAGATAAACCAACACCTACAAGAATACCAACCCCAGAAGTATTTTTTATGGTTGTTGTTGATTTCAAAGCGACATGTTTCACATTGTCGGCGGATAAGACCACGGAACAAGCTAACCTATTATAAATTCCCTGAATTGGTGGGCTCATCATAAGCAATTCCTCTCCTTCTCCAACCAACGAGATTGAGTCAAGAATTTTGTAAGGAGAATTAATAAATTCAACAGAAATTGTGTTTTTGAGGTTATCAACATTTAATTTTTCACGGATTTCAGTCCAATCTTCGAATTGCCATGGTATAGTTTCATTCTGTTTAATGGTCTTTAAATTCTGTTTTGCGGTGTTATCTGGGGAACTAATCCAAATATTGATATCATAACCAGTTTGATTTAGAATCATGTATGGTGCATTAGCCCCACGAGGAGCAATGCTGGTATCCAAAGACACTAAAGAATACATTTGCGATAATAAGGTTATTGTTCTTTGGGTTACAGTGACTTCAGCAATTTCCCTTGACACAATGTTAACATTCAAACAATCCCCTACTTTGTTAGGGGTCTTTGAAACTTGTATACCGAATTTCCAAGGTTCTAATAAAGGTTCCCAAGAGGATCTTGCATAATTGAACACGTTAACGTAAGATTCAATCTGAGTTCTTAAATCTAAATTTGTAGACCAATTTTCAGCATCAACTGTGAATGGCTTGATATTCATATCGATTACAGGTAACTCATGAACATCACCTAGAATAACAAGTCTCAAACCTTCAAAATCAGCATTCAAAGTTTCGGCTTTTATAAGAGCAACCGATTTGCTATTATTTGAAATTATTGATTTCCCAGAAAACTCAGAATGTATCGATGGAACATAAAAGCTTTTAGTTAATTTTTTTCTGAACTCTTTTGTGAACAGAGTATATCCTGAGTCCTCATTTCCATCATTTCCTGGATGTTCATTTTTCGTGGAAATTCCTGCCAATTCGTAAGCCTTATTAACAATATTTAAAACTAAACGAATATCTCTAAGAGATAAACGTAATAACAAAGGCTCAATAGAAATTTGAGCATTACCAAGAAGCTTAGTTGGGCTTGAATTTCTAGAATCATATGAAAATGAAGCAGAAAAGTCATTGATGATACGCAATCTGCTGTTTTCAAAATCATCCATACGGCACAAAAACAGGCCAACGTTGTTTGCCATTAATGTTGTGGTATTTTGACTTGAAATCAACAATTGTTCTAACTTTAATACTATCGCTTCCGTGTTCGCAACAGTAGGATCTGAAAGCAAAATAACTGAGGAATTGATAATATTGATGGTATAAGCAAATTTTTGAGGTGTGTCTACTTCAGTTTTTTCGCTTCTTTCAGATTGGTCGTCTTCATCATCAATTTCTTCAAATTCTTCTAAACCACTGGTTTCTTTAGCCTTATCCATGCCTAGACCTTTGAATATGTAATCTTTCAATGAAAACAAGTAATCAAGCGCAAGAATCATTTTCGGACTATCAACTGTCAACATGAAGGTCAATTTTTTGTCATCTAAATTGCCATCAGAAAAAATTTTGCACATGAACTGATAATTATCGTGGTCAACCATTGGGATAATTTCCGAGAATAAATTGTCTTTGTGAAATCTAATGTCTTCAATTGTGAAAGATCTAGTTTGAATGTTAGCAGTGTAATGTGAACTTTCTTTCATTTGGAAATCAAATCCAATATCATTCAAGGAAAATCTTGATAATTGTTTTTCTTGTGCATTACTGATATCCTCAACCGATTCAGTATCATTAAAAATTGATAATGCCAATTTTCCCACAGCAAACTTGAAGTTGATTTTCAAGTGGTCATCGCTGACAATAAAGCGAGGTGTTTCGTCGCTATGAAATATATCTTTTGACCCCTTGCTTTCATTTTTAGAGCCAACAGTAGCATGTTGAACTGTAATTGATGCTCTCACCGCATCATCTTCAATTGTCTTTAACATTTCAGCCTCATTATCATATTGCAAAACAGTAGGGACACTTTGAACTAAACCCAACAAATATTGTAATTGATATTCAGTCAATTTCACTTCAGAATCTGACATTGAGCCACTAATAATAGTAGACGGTCTCGAGGGATCAACTGCAGGGTCAGAATAACCATTATCAATATTAAAAAAAATGTCAATACCATCAATTATTTCCAAAAACTGTTTTTTATCTTCAAAATAGAATTCTGATGTCAAACGAGTTGATGTAAGACTAGCATTAATCTTGGTTAATATGTCATTAGTTGGTTCAGTCATTTCAAAGCTATTTGAAGCTCTAAATTCTCCCAAGTATGCAGTCAAAAAATTGAAATGATCCAAATTAGTACCATCTAATTTAGGGAAGACAATAATTGGTGTCTTGATCAATATATCATACGACATTCTATTATCTTGGTTGTTAATTTGAGCAACTGGTATCTTACTAAAGTTTGAATCTCTAGCGGAATCAAATAATGATTTCATTTTTAGAAGGTTCATGAGCCAACCTAAAATCTTTTTACAAGGCTCTTCAACTAAATTGACTCTCATTGAACCGGTAGTAAATTGAACCTTAGAGCTGTATAGATTCGTGTTGGTTTCCGAATCAAAGGTTTCATACATGACTTCTGCCAAATCGTTGTCATCGATGCTAACTAGCCTTCTAGCAACAGAATCTCTCGGAGAGCCTTCATTTATTTCATCATGCAAAGTTAAAGCACCTAACTTGAAGTGAACTTTCATCTTCTCTGGCAACAATAAGACATTGATCTCACCAGTGCTCAACTGAAGCGTGGCCAATTTCACATGCTCATCAAGCATTACTACTATAATTCGCTCAAGGCCAATTGTAACATTCATCATTTGTGGCGCACTTTCAGTATTTTCTTCAGTGTTATGACGGAGCAAATCTGCAGGAGTTTCTTCAGCATTTGGATCCGTAAAAGTGGTCATAATAAAAGTGTAAATAGTAAGCAAGTTTCTTCTATTCACCATAGCCTTCACAGCAGCAATGTCTAATTTGACATCCAGATCATAGAGCTCAATAGCTTCGCCATTCAATTCTACGACTCTTTGAGTTCTAGAATACTTCACTCTAACCAAATCACCTTTTTCACCTTGTTCATAGTTTTCTTTGTCATTTTGAGTAAAATTATTGGAAGAGACAATTTTTTTGTTTTCTTCAGGGCCATTTTTTTGAAGTTTGTCCAATAAGTTAACATCTGATAATAAAAGATTGACATCAATATTTTTAGCTGTTTTTTCAAAGGACATTTCGAAATTTTCACACAATAAAGCAACTACAGGCTCTGGAGGGTGAAATGGCGATTCAAGACATTTATATAAAGTCAAGTTAACAATACCCACTTTAAAATCAAAATCAAATTGATGTTGCTTGTCTTGTAATGGATTTGAAGATGCACTTGCAGGCAGACTTTGTCTACGCAGAGAGGTACTTTCTTTATTGTTGAGGTGAGATGAATGTGAATTATCTAGTTTATCCGAGGTTTTGGCCTTCTCATCATCATCTTCTTCAATAAACGATAGTGCATCAGCGAACTCAGTCTCAGCATTATGGAACACATCTAATAAGGAATCAGCATCAGAATCGTACCCATCCATAATATTATCGTTATCATCCACATAACCAGTTTCATCAAATTCAGGTACCATAGTGTTGATTAATTGCATAATTAATTTGTATTGATAATCTGATAACTTGGCCTTAATCAGCGGGACATTACCTGAAAGTTTCATTCTAGTCAAATTATAAGCCTGAGGCAATATAGAAATTTGCAACAAGAAATTTGTGTTGAAATTTTTCAAGATCAAAGCGGGTGGTAAATCAGTATTTTCATCTATAGAAGATCCACTATTTTCAACGTGCAATTGTTCAATAGTTGATTTCACAGTTGGTCCAATCAAAAGTTGTGCGTCATGTAAATGCAAATTGAATTTATCATACATTAATTCTTGTAGTCTTGACCAGTCTTTTTCATTAAAATCAGTTGATGATTTCTGTTTCAACTCATTCGCTTTGCTTTTATCAATTAGATCACTAAGCACACTTATGTGACCCGCATCAACAATACAACACGGAGATTTCCAGTCAGATGGATCTAATGGTAAAATAATCAAAGGTGCTTGCAAATCTAGCTGAGTGTTGATAGTTTTATGTTCTTCCAAAGCATATTTCAAGCCGAGCTTTGTTTGATTAGTTAAACCTTCAACAGTAGCCTCAGCAGCATTCATAATTGCACTTATTGTGTCTTGGTGTTGCTTGGGTGGTGTAAAAAACTTGACTACTTTTTCAACAAACTTAGTGTTATAAAAAATAGTCATACTCTTTAATTTAGCCATCAATTTAGAATCAGCACTTTCGTCCAAAGGATTGGATTCGAATGAAACTTGGAAAAAAGGATCTTTTTCTTCATCTTCATCGATAGAAATTATATCAGTTGAATGATCATTTGATACAGTTTGGTCTAAAGATTTGATGCTGACGATATGTTTATATAAAGTTGAAGAGTCAACACCGTCTTCCACTTTAAATTCTTGAAGTGTGAATTTACTGAGATAAGAAGTTGGTCTTTCAAAGAACTGGAAATTGCAACCTTCCCACAGTATCTCTGCCAAGCTTGCAGCTTTGTTCTTTATTCTAAAAGAACCCTTTTCTAAAGATGCCAATAATTTCAACTTAACTCTATCTTTTGGAATATCGATTGCATCATAAAGTGCTTGTTGATCATCAAATTCAATTGCATCGAATAATTCTTTTTTTTGTTCTTCAGTCATTATCAATTCATTGGACTCGTTATTATTTTCATTTGTTTCTGCATTTGTGGGTGTGCTGCTCCACCATCCGAACCACCCTTTGTTGGCATTCGTGTTAGTTACTGCTTGATTTGAGCTTGGAACAGTCAGGAGTTTATCTGATATTTCAGCCTCAGTTTCTTTGCCGTCCGCACTTTCTGGAGGTGATAATTTTATAGCATCAAGTTTATCTTTTCTGTACTGAGTTCTGGCTAAAGATCTATAAAATTTTATATCTTCAAAAGTTATTTCATCTTCCAATGCATGTAATTGATTCAAAGTATCTTGGCTTACTGGTAGACCCTGTGATTCTTCTTTTAATTTTCTTTTGAAATGCTTAATATACTCTTTTCGCTGATCTCTTCTCTTTTTGAAAAATTCCCAAGACCATTTATAATTTTTCTCACGAATTTCACTCTGAACAACTTTCGCTACATATTGAAACCATTCACGAGGATGATCCATAGGTGTGTGATCCGCTGGTGGGCGAAACTTTTTGAATTTCAAAGTTTTCGAGTAAAATCTATAATTTGATGCAGTATTTAAAATATCACGATATTGATCTGAATCCAAGTTTACTGAGAATTCTTTGAAAAACAATTCTGATAAAATATGGGGATCGGTTTCAGTTGTGCCTAATTTATTAACAGTTATTTTACCACTACCAGTCACTGGCCTCAAAAGAAAATTGTGATTTTTGAAAATTTCATAATTTTCTCCATCATTTGATTCTTCTTTAGCAATCAACTGTTTGAATTTTGCAATTAGCCCCTCTTCGTCTAATGTTTCAGCTTTGTCAATCAACGATGTAGAATGACTATTAAAGTAACAACTAAATGATTTTAATGTAAGTAACTTCCTTGCAAATGAGTTTGTTAATGATACGAAACTCGGTACCCAAGACCCATCCGTTGAAACCGCTGATAGCTCGTCAAGAGTAACCCCCACAGAATACGGAACATTTGTAAATACTTTCGAATCTTCGTATCTTAAATGAATATTCTTGATTGTCACTTGCAAGTTATCCACTATTTTGGTTAATAAGCTTTCAGTGAAACTTTCTTGTTTTTTAGAATCGTCATTAGTAGGATCATTTATGTTATCTTCAGTTTCAAATTTTTTTTTATTTAGCTCGACGAGTTCCAAATCTTCCAATTTCTTTCTTTTTAGAGCTAATTCACGCTGTTTCATTTTATCTTCATCATATTCATCTTGCTGCATTGGTGTTGCTAGAAGGTACGCATCTTCAATTATGACTTTTACTGGTTTTCCTCTTAGATTTGACCAAGGGATTTGCAAAGTCAATTGTCCCAAAAACCCATATTCCACATCAATTGGTAGCTCAAGTCCATCTAAAGACTCCTTTTTTAATTTTAGATTTTTTAATGTAACATCACCGGACCAAATTCCGATGTTTAATTGTTTTGGATCAAAATTTTCCACATAATTACCCTAATAATGTTAGTTTTGAATAAATAATTTTAATGGCGGTTAAAAAATAAGAATATACACAAAAAGACAACCACAAAAACCAGAAAAAGAACAAGGCTAAAAAAGAGAGAGGAAAAAAAAACAACAGAAAAGTACACATACTAATGTTCGATTAAGTAAACCTGCCACTAAGGATTCAAGCATTGCAGAGTAGTTCTGGCAGCATCAATTAATTAGATTTTATACTTTTGATTGAGATTAAAGGTGATCGATCATGTTCCCTAATAATATTTGATTAGAGTTACAATCAAATAATAGGTGAGTTTTAAGAAAATTGCTGGTTACGAGGCGCTGCTGTTATAACCTCTTGTGGAAAAAGCACCTCGAGTAAGCCACCCCCTCCCCCCTATTCCACCCTTATACAAGTTATAATAGTGATCTCAAAATCAGGTACCCTTTGATTCTCTATAAACAAGACTTTTAAGCATTATATCTAATCATAAAATTCATGATAATTAGATCCACAGATATCTTTTTTGCAAATAGCCAATGTGTCGCCCATAAAAATGTATAAGTAGATTTTCTGAATCCCAAATTTTTTTTTGCCCTTTGTTTGCGAAACTGTGGTGATGTAATAAGATTTCTATTGTTTTACTATAAAGTTCAAATTTGTTGTGCTTCAATACTAGCTGAAACAAGGTGTTATTTTCAAAAAACTCACACGTATATATATATATATATATTATGATAGTTTTGAGATTTTATTCATAACGAAATAAGGAAAAATAAATGACCTAAAAAAAAAAAAAAAAGGTCCTCCAGGAACAGAGGTTCAGAAACCCTTCGCTAATTATCCACGGTTTCTCTAATTTTTGTATTTACAAATATCAAACTTTATATGGTTCCAATTAATGCTTCTTATTGCATGTAAGATGATACTGTAGTAAGAATAGTGACAGGAAATTGTGACAGTGATGAAAATAGGCTCCGATTTTTTCAAATTATTCCATACCTTATGAAAATTTTGTGTACGCAGAAGTCCCTCTATTGAGTATTAATTTCAACAAAAATACTGCTTACAAGTTACTATACCTACTTCAATACCCATCATCTCGAGAAACAAATGACTTTCCATTGCCTTCACCTATTTAAACCTTGTTTCCATATTCTTGTTGTGCATATACGTCTCTCAGATATTCAATTCAAAGCCCATGATGTTAAATTTAGACCGAGAAATATTTTTTTTCAACTGAAATTTGAAAAGTAAAAAAAAAAAAAAAATGCTTAAAACAAATATGTGGTCTCTTATGACTATAATTTTCAAAATTAAGGCTGTATTAGCTTCCATACATATACTGACTATAGTTTTAGTTCTGGTTATGCCATAACCTTCTGTGGTTAGTATATTTCTCATGAGCTATGTTCATAAAAAACGTGCCTCTTCCCGCCTAAATCTTAGATGTGTCGAGTGTCAAGAGCTAGAACAGATCTGATCCTGGGTTGACTAATCGTAAATGAGAAACAAATCTGTTAAAAGAGCTGGAATTGTCTGATGAGTAGTGTGGCACTAAAATTCAAAGAAGTTATTGTCAACTTTTTAGAAGTGCCCAGAAAGTTGGGTTTTGTTAGGTTGAGGTAATTCAAGTTAGTGCATGGTGTATTAGCAGTGTAATCATTATTACAGCTCAAGATATCTCAAAATCGAAAATGATGAAATGAAAGGACTTCATGAAGTTGTAATTAAACTTCTTAATTTCTCAATGGGACGAATATTAAAGGAAGATAATAGATATATGAAATGTGAGGGCCTTGAAGGTTTGACAGCAAGTTCTTTCAAAAAAGAACTTCAAGCTAACCCACCCAGACTAGTGCATTGCTTCTCGCTGTACTGATTAATTCATGAAGAAAAATCAAATTGTGATAAATTCTTTTGATCATAAAGTTCTTTCAAAAAAGAACTTCAAGCTTGTTTAATAACAATTACCAAAATTCATCCTTCCAAATCACAAAAAGAATATCATTCTCCTAAATACATTGTAAGGTAGTTTTATTATATCAAGGAGTATGATTTCGGCTGGCAATTCATAGCCATAGAAAAAATTTCTATTCCTGATAAAGTCATATGAAAAGCAAATAACCGATTGATTGTCCAAGCCAAAATGCTTGCCAAAATCGGAACTTGCCACAATAATAATTATGATGATAAAAGAAACTTTTTATATTCGAATAGTGAAATGCTCATTTTTGATTATGAGTATGCGATAATAAAATTTGATCCAAGGTTTGTTTTGCTGATATAATCGAAGCTGAACTTTAGGATAACTTGAACTTCTTATCCATTATTTTATGATTCCCCCACCATTTGTATAAACTCTATTATAAATTTTCGAAATGAAAGTAACTGAAAAAAAACCACCCCGCCTAGACTTTGACTCTACTTTTATCAACAAAAATTTTGATTCTATGGTTTTTGAGATATATTTATGTGTGAAATTTTCAAAACTAAAAATGTGCTGCTGATCTTTACCACTGATGCGGAAATGAGCATCAATCATATGAACATAAATATAACGATAATTGTAGCGAAAGTCGTCGTATTTTAATTTTCATTTTAATTTTCATTTTGTTTCGATTTGAGTATCGGATCGAGTATTTGGGACGTTATTTTTTTTCATCATCGCTTCATCAAGATACAAATTTTTGAAAAGAAAGAAACAAACTTATAAAAAAAAAAGAATTTTATTTGGAGTGAATATATTTAAAGATAAATTATTATCAATATAATTTAGATTAAGATCTTCTAAATCTTAATTACTTGAAAAGTAGTATAATAATAACTTTCAATTCAAAAAAAAGCCATCAAATAAGTAGCAAACACATTATCGTTAATTGTCGTTTATTTTCGTTTACAGCCGCATAGGATCTAAATACAAATTATATTCTGTCAATTCGGATTTATTATTTTTTAAATTTATAGAAAAAATAATTGATAACAATAATAATAGTAATATTTTATCTATACTTAATTATTGTTGGTGTCATCCATCACCAAATTCCAAACGTAAATAAATAATATATATACTCAAATCATCTATTAGAAAACATTTTTTATTCAACTTCAAATATATAAACTACTATAGTTTTATAGCAACCGTGAGGTAAAAAAAAAAAAAAAAAAAAAAAAAAAAAAATTATGTCTATTTATTATTATGTAAGCATGCATTACAACCCAAACGGAAATATTTTTGTTTGCACCAAATAATCAAATACGGGGGATAAAATTTTGAATCTGTAAATACTATATATCCCATCAAAAGAAATAGAATTATATAAATAAGTGAAAAAGAGGAAAAATGAGAAAAAAATAAAAACAAAAAAAAAACAATTCAGCCGCTCTAGAAAACAAAAAAAAATGTCTAGTAATAATACAGATTTGGAGGCCCAACGTACTTCTAGTGTGGTTGATTATAATGAAGAAGACAATAAAGACGATAAAAATGAAAATAATGATGACCCATTGACTAGAATAACTACATCACCTGTGGCAGTTCCTAGTTTGGATGAAATTTCAAAAATCAGATTATCTTTGTTCATCTTTTTAATGATTATGAGCCAAATATTTGCCCTTGGGTTGTTAGCACAAACTATGTTACCATTTAAAATCATCGCAAAAACTTTACAAGTTAGTGATAGCCCAGGAAAAATCAGTTGGTTTACCGCATCATATTCTTTGACCGTCGGTGTATTCATATTGATTGGAGGTCAATTGGGTGATTTATTCAGTTACAAAAGATTATATATTATTTCTTATTTTTGGCTCTGTTTTACCAGTTTGATCTGTGGTTTCACCGCCTATGCCAAAAATGATATCTTTTTCGACGTTATGAGAGCATTACAAGGAATTGGTCCATCTTTTGCCGTTCCAAATTCTTTGGGATTAATAGGACATTATTTTCCTAACAATTCAAATTCAAAAATTATCGCCATGGCTTTATTTGCCGCGGTAGCTCCTCTTGGGTTTGTTGTTGGAGCAGTTTTTTCTAGTCTAATTAGTCAACTATCATGGTGGCCTTGGAATTTCTGGATTCTTAGTATTGTATCATTAATATTTGCCATTGGTGCTTGGTTTATTATTCCTGATGGGGTTCATGGATTCAATATTGGCTCGGAAAATTGGTCAGAATTTGATTATTGGGGATCACTTCTGGGTTGTATTGGATTAATCTTCATCAATTTTGCATGGAATCAAGCGCCAGTGGTTGGATGGCAAGTCCCTTATAATTATATTTTACTTATTGTTGGTGTATTATTCATCATCTTATTCATTTATGTCGAGAAAAAAATCGCTAAAAGACCTTTGGTTCCAGTAGAACATTTATCTACTGATACTTGTCTTGTTTTAGCTTGTGTTGCTGCTGGTTGGAGTGGATATGGAATTTGGGCTTATTATATGCATCAATTTGGGGAAATAATTTTGAATCAATCCCCCTTAGTATTATCGGCCCAATATGTTCCTTCCATATTTGTTGGATTTGTGGCAGCATATACAAGCACTTATTTGTTAAAAGTTTTCTCTACAAGCGTGGTAATGACTATTGCAATGTGTAGTTTTGTTGGAGGATCTGTATTATTAGGACTTCGACCAACAGATCAAACTTTTTGGGCACAAAAATTCCCGGCAATTTTATTTGAATGTTTTGGCTTAGACGTCTCTTTCCCATCTGCAACTATTGTATTATCACATAGTTTACCTAGAAGCCATCAAGGAGTCGCTGCATCTCTTGTTGCAACATCCGTCAATTATTCTATCTCAATAGGATTGGGTATCGCTGGTACGGTACAAAGATATGTTTCTCCGGAAGATCCAAATTCTTTAAAAGGAATAAGAGCAGGCTATTATACCGGGATTGGATTAGCAGGGCTCGGGGTGGTAGTTGGACTTCTCTTTGTATTGAAGCAAGGAAGAATTAGAGCGGTTCCTAATTGATTTTTATTTGATTACTATTTATTATACATAAAAAGCGATATTAAATGATCGCTTGTAAGGCGTATCTTCAAAAAAAATAAATATTCTATTATTTTTTATCTATGTTTTTTTGTTTTTTTTTCTCCCGGAAACTTGAATTTCTTGAACAATATTATGATTCTATTTCCACTTTCTTGAACCTAGTAATCCACTTTCAGAATAACAAAACTGGATTATTAGTGAGTTGCTAATGTGAAAACTCTGGTACAAAAGTTTCATTCAAAAACTGAATAGTTAAAAGAAGATTTTCTTAAATCATACATGTATGTAATATTTTTTTTTTATTTTTCATTTTATCTTGCTGATAAAATTTAATAAAAATTTTTAGCAAATCAATTTGCGATCAAAGCTTCCTTTTGAATTTTCTAGCTCAAAGCTTTTAGTCTTTAATGTTTTTTTTTTTTTTTTTTGTTTTTTTTTGTTTTTTTTTTCTCGACATTGTTGGTTTAGCAACTGGAGCTGTCGATCACTTGGTAACTAAAGACCCCATTTGAATCAATTTTAAATCTGCATGACATGATTATAAGCTATTGTTCAAAACATTATTCCCCAGTTTATTGTTGATACAATTCAAGCTAAACTCTCAATCAGTTCATCAATGATGATTTGGGATTTTTTTTGCCCAAAATTTTAGAAAAAATCCAACACAGATGAAGTTTTTCGCTATATCTTCAAGGTCGATTCTTTGTGTGCCCCTTTTTTCTTCTTTTTTTTTTTTTTTTTTTTTTTTTTTCTCGGAATCATTGATTAATTTTGTTTTTAATTTTCTGAACAATGACTTCTAAAATTTTTAATATAAGATTTAATAATGTTGCAACTTCTTGAATCTCTTATCATTGATAAAATCCAGTTCTCGTAACTTTAACAAACTATCAAGAATATCTTTCTGCAAAATCTAACTATATGAATTTAGCCTCTTAGAAAGTGTTGAACTTAAAAATTAAATCAAGAAAAATAAATATGTCATGATTCCAAAGAGAAATAAATAAATAGCAAAAGTAATATTAAAGTCTATAAACACTATTGAAAAAAAAAAAAAAAAAAAAAAAAAACCCTAACCACAAAAAAAAATTATATAAAGTAGAAAAAAACATAAAAAAAAAGAAAAGAAGAAAACTCAGCAGTTGAACCTAAGTTCACTTTTTACAATATCATCAAACCAGCAACTATTAGCTTCCCTTGGCATAACTTCAATATTTTCGACTGCCATGTTATTTTTTTTAATATTATCATAACAGTCATCATTTTGTAATAAATTTCTTGCCAATAACTTTTTCACCTCAAATAAGCAATTATTAATTCGAACAAATTTCAAATCTGACATATTATTTTCACATAAATGAATTACTATATGTTGCACTTTGTACCAATTATCAAAAACCCCTGCATGATTAACTTGTAAAGCCATATTTGGTTTAAAAGCTGCCCCTGGACCAAATATATCTAAACATTTCAAATTAGGTAAAGAGCCCCGATCATTAGTTAATAAGGAATGGAAAAATGAATTTTCCAAAGAGTTGCAAAAAACTCTTAAAGAGTTCAATTTTTGGAATAACAGAATATGCGATGCGAAATTAGTCTTGGTTAAAAGTTCATAATCACAATTAGAAACCCCTGCAATATTGAATAATGAATTGATTTCTCTTTTCATATCAAGTGATAAAGTATTTAATTTATGAAAATTTTTATCTAGTTGGAAAAGTAAATTCTTCATATAATTGTTTAAATCAGCATTTTTGCGGCAAGATTTCATGTTCCAACGGATGGTCAAGTTTAGGTTTTGTAAAATTGTTTTCTTTGGCAATAAACTAATAAATTCAACAACAGAATCTTTAAGACATTCTTTAAAATCAAGGACTAATGTATTTAAATTTATGAATTTATTTTTTGCGATATCTGGATTATTTGAAGGGATTTCCTGACCTAAAAGTTGCAAAAACCCTGGTTTAATTAACGAAATAAGTAAATCATTATTTTCAGCAAAATACTCATTTGAATTCGTAGTTCTCAAATTAATTAATTGAAATTCTGACATATTTTGTAATTTGAAAATCTTTAAACTTGTCAAATTGATGCATTTTAATAATAAATATGCATGATTGGGCAAAACTAAAAAGCCTTTAAAAACAAGTTGGATAAGATTATCCATTTTTAAACCATTTTCCACAAGCGGTTTGAATAAATTGGTCAAAATATGTACATCCATTAAATTTGTATTATCATTAGAAATTCTTGGAGCATCATTAATTAAAAGATTTGATAAAATACTATCGGAATTAAACAAATTGGAATTATTGATAACTTCTAAAGATTTGAAATTCTTAAAATCATTACCTGCCAATGTTAAACTTTGAAACATATAATATAAAATTAGACTATTCCTGTGATTATTATCAAAATTCAATGAAATTGATAGTTTCTCAAGGTTTTTCAATGGAAATAAATCAACATATTCGGATTCTTGTAAATCTGGAATAGCATATTTTGATAAATCTTCATTTGACAAATCTAAATTCAATGATATAGATTTAATACAATTCATATTCACATTATTAATGAAATTATGAACTGGAAAGGAAGAGAATTTCATATCAATTAAGATTTCATTTAAATTTATCAATTTTTTAAAAATTCCATCTGTAATGAGACTTTTCAATTCATAATTTAAAAAATCTTGAGGAACATTTGAAAAGCAGATTTTTTTAATGAATAAATGATAATTTTCTTCTTTGACATGGCATATATTATAATCATGTAAATTTTGAGGTCCAAATATTTTTTTGAGAGTATTAAATAAAGATCTAATTCTAAAACTGGTTTTGATAAATGTTGGCGGATATTGATTGCTATTATTAGGTCTTGTCATATCAACGATTTCTTGAGTAAACTCACTGTAACTTGCATCAATAATTATATGATTCCAAATTCGAGGCTTGACTATCGCATACAAAGTTGAACATGACATCATTAGTGTTAAACAATCATGTTGATCTAGTTCTTGTATTATTTTACCAATTATTTCAGTGGGTAGTTTTAGTAAATCAAATGTTTCAAATTGAGAAGAAGATGATGTTGATTGAACCGATTTATAACTGTTGACCCTCAGATTATTAGTTGATAGCTCGAAATTATGACTTGGGGTCAAAGAATTTAAAGCAGACGACAAGGATGACAAAGACATATTTCTACTATAAAATAAATCTGAATTATCAAAATATGAATAATCAATTAAATGATTGGTTTCCAATATCGGGTTACCATGATGGCCCATAGGAGCGTATAGGTTTGTCATAACTTGAGTTTGATTCAGTGAGTTGAATAAAGGCACCTAAATGGTGAATTAATACTCAGTATAAACATGAATTGATCCTTCTTACTTTTTTTTTTTTTTTTTTTTTTCTTCTAGTTTTGTTTGTGAATTAGAAGTTTATATAAGACTGCAACAACAATAATCAAAATGAACCCCCTAGAAAATAAATAACACCCAGAGAAAAACGGGGCGCTTCCACAGTTTTTAAAAAGTGCTCTATGTATAGTTGTCTGGAATATTATGAAATAAGATTCTTTACATAAAAAAGAATCTGTTTATTGTATTTCTGAGTGTGTTGATGTAACCGCTTATCTTTTTATTTTCTTTTCAAAGTTACTAGATGAGTATAACTGATTAAAGTTAATATTTTTTAAGTACAATCCAAATGATTAGGGATCTGTTGTTTTATGCATAATATGCTTTTTAAGTGTTATGACTGAGAAAGGGGACCCGAATGATTATCACTTTTCTAGTCCTAATTTATTAATAAATGTTGATCATAAAAATATTCTAAGAAGACAATTTTTGAAGCAATCAATAAAAAAGATCAATCGCTGCCATTTTTTTTTTTTTTATTTAAATTTTTATTTATTTTTTTTTTCCTGTCAATTGTCTTTTTGATTTAGGTGTCTGCTACAAGCCTATTCTTGCATACTGTCGCATGTTGACCAGGCAATTTTGGAGGATAATTTTTGTAGATTTAATAGAAACAAGATTACGTGAAATTATCAAAACTAGCAAAAAGAATATAATCCATACAGAGATGGAAAGTAAAATATATATTACAAAGTATTTTATGTTATGTTACTCTCGTCCTTGATTTAAAACATTTCAACAATTCAATCTAAGAGACCGATTTTTTTTTTCTCTGATCAATACAAAAAAAAAAAAAAAAAAAAAAAAAAAAAAAAAAAGACTACCAAAGCAGACGACCTATTGAAGCAAATTACTGAATATAGAATATCTATGTCAACAAATACACAGATACTACCATTATTGGATTTATTATTAGTTTGGAATATACAGCTCTGAATTTCAAGCAAAAGAGGCGATAAAGTAAAAGTGACTATCGATAACAGCTTAAAAAAAGTTTAATGATGAAGGTTCCGTTTTAAGAGCAAGTTTTAAAGAGCCTCACTTTTCTAAAGCTTCATCCATGAGCGTGTTGTAATCACTACTTTTAAATTCAATTATCGATAATTTTCATGCTCTGAAATGATCTCTATTTTCATATAAATGATTTTATTTTTGGTGTATAGCTACAAACCGCAATTCTTATAAACAATAATTGCCAATATTTATTCATATAGACATATGTTTTACTTTGTGCACTACTTTGTGTCTTTTGAATTTTGTAACAAAACACAAAAATGACCTTTTTTTTTAAAAAAAAAAAAAAAAATTGAATTATTTGAGCGGCGGTTGGTTGTTTTTTTAATTATCATCCTTTTTTTTTTTTTTTTTTTTTTTTTTTTAATTTATTTTTGTTTTTAATTTGAATTGTTTTTTAAATTGTTTTTTCGGCGTCTTATTCTATTTGTTACTATTTGTTAATAGTTTGTCTTTCTATTAGATGCTTGTTATTATTTTAGATAATTTGTTTTAAGATGTCGACACACAAAAACCCCAAGCTACCGATTTCTTCAATAGAAAAAAAGAAAGAACTTCCAAAACAATTATCACTTTTAGATCAAATGTTAGCACAAACAAAACATCAAAAACAGCTGAAAAAAAAAAAAGCTCCCCCATTATATAGAAATTTGAGCTTAGTTACACCTCCTGATAGCCCAGATATTTCTTCAACAAATTTGGATGAATTTACTAAACCAAAATCATCTTACCAATCGAGAGTTTCATTTGATACCGTCAATATTCAATATAAAGAATGTCCAAATTCTGATCTTGATCGTGAGATGAGAACTCCTTTTGAGTCAAAAGTTTTGAACACTTCTCTGAATGAAGTTTTTCCAAGCTTTGTTAGACCTCCTCCTCCTCAAAGCTCAAATAAATTGAAATCTCAAGCTGAATTAGCTTTATTGTCTGAAAAAGAATATAAAGAATATATTAGAAAACTTCGCAAAAGTGAAGAAGATACTAAAGCAATGCATAATAATGTTTGTTGTTATAGCCGTCAACATAAAGATTTCAATAGAATTTATTATAATTTTTATAATTGTGGAAAACAAGATCTTGGGCCTTCCGCTAAATTACCACTTTTTCCTAGAAGAACCATTTTGGTTTATATTTCTGGAAGAAAACATACTTGGGTAGCTCTTGATTGGGCAATAAAAAAACTACTTGTTAATGGAGATCATATAGTGGTTTGTGCATCTATTTTTCCTGAATTGGCAGATAATATTTATAGATATAATCATTATCGTCTTAGAACTAACCGAACTTTTTCCGTTGATGAAGATGACAGAAGTAATAGATTTCAAAATACTACCGAGGAACATATGAGATCAAGGTCAGTTTTTTCTGGGTTATCAAGATCTCGAAATCGTAATCGAGTTGAAATTGAAGAAGAAGGGACTGAAGATTATATTTATGATGTGCGTAGTAAAGCTAAAAACATTGCTAATTATGTAATGACTGTTGCCGGTGATAAAATGATTATTAAAATCACTGTTGATCTCTCAGTTGGCTCCACAAAAGATGTTTTGAAAGATTCTTATATTTTATATACCCCTTCTTTAGTGGTTTGCTCTGCCAAGCCAAAAGAAGAAACTGCCCCATTGAAGAATTGGAAAAGTTCTCGACTATCTGATCGTGTTGTTAAAAATTTTACAATTCCAGTAATTATTGTTCCGGCAATGAATATGAATCGATTCGAAAAACACTTATTCGAAGATTTAGCAAATCAAGTGTTTGCTTCAATAACAACAAATAATAATAATAATAATAATAATAATAATAATAATAATAATAATAATAATAATAATAATAATAATAATAATAATAACATCAATGAAATTCTTGATGAAAAAACCATCAAAAGTGCCCCTGCTTCAATAATTGGTTCTGAAAATGGTACAATAAAACCGGATCATATGGATTCTTTTAGTAGTGGATCACAACAAAACATTGAAACTAGTTCAAAAAAACCTGAAAGTTCATCTAGTGAACCATCGTCATCTGCATATAGTTCTGCTGTTGAAAATATACCACCACTGAAAGATGGACTGGAATCCAATATAGTATCGAATTGTGTTGAATATCCAAATTCGGCTGGAAGTACAAGCATTGATAGTAATATTAATATCAGCAGTAACAGTAGCGGCAGTAGTAATAGTAGCGGAAGTGAAAATGAGAGTGATGAAAATAAGAATAGGGATTCAAAAAGTTCAATATCAGATAATGACACTAATAATAACAAACGTACAAAAAGACCTAGATTATTACGTATTCAAACATTGATTGATGATTTACAATTTGATACTGCTCCAGATTTATCAACTACTCAAAAGATTAGAGATTTTGTTGCAAAACAAGAGAAAGCCTTGGATGAAAATCTTAAAAAATTGACGATTGATGATCGTGAAATTAGTGTTGGATCATTAACAAATCCACAAACAATAAAAATGAATTTAAATTATTTCAAAGATCAATTAGAATTAATCAGTACCAGCTCACTATATATAACTAAGAAGCTTAAAACTTTAGATTTTAGTGATGATTCAGAAGGAGCAGAGCTTGTTAGAAGTATAACTGGAGATCCAATTTTTTCTAGACCGAAAAAATTAAAATCAATGTTACTTGATGAGGAAAGTGAACCAGAATTTAGACCTTTTAAACGTATTCCTGCCTCAGAATATAATATGAGATCTAAATCGCAACCTGATGTTTTGGCACCACCTAAATCCACAGCAATCAAATTTGCCATTGAGACATCACCAAGACTTCAACCAACAACTCTGAATTCACAAAATCGACCAACTTCCACAATTCCAGATATATCAGTTTCTTTTATCGATAATACTAATGATAAGTCGGCATCAAGTGGTGGTGGGAGCGTTAGAAAATTTTTTAAACCACTGTCAAAAAATGATGGTAATGATTATGATAACAATAATGATCATGATATAAATTCAATGACTGGTTCTTCAAGAAGAAGTTTTTCAAAAACTCGAAGTAAATCTAAAAGTCGAGGGTCATCACCAGAAAGCTCATCTTGGAGATTATTAAGTTTAAAAAAGACAAAAAATAAACCTAGAAGTAGTAGTGTTGAACATAGTAGAAATGATATTGATATGAAGAACTTAATATCTGTGAGAAGTCATGATGATCAAAAAGCTTATAAAGAGAAGAAGAAGAAAAGAAAGTCATTTTTGGGTTTGCTTTGAGCTTGTTTTTTTTTTGTTTTTTTGTTTTTTTTTTGTTACTGTTTTTATGTATTTATGTTTAAGATTGGATTTTGTTTGATATTTTGTGGCTATATATATATATATATATAATTTGGGTATTCTTTTTACTTGTTTATTATTGCTTAATTGGTGTTTATTTTCTACATTCCAGGATATGTTTGTTTTCTAAATTTTGTTAATACTTTTTTTTTCAAAGGTTTGTTGAGTTTATAATTTTTTTTTTTTTTTTTTTTTTTTTGCTTGAAGTTGTTTGTATTGTTGCAAATAGAAGAGTTTTTGGCATTCTTATTCCACTTTCTTTTAACTCTTTTGAGAAAGGTACTTTTCCATTCATTTATTTTACAATATAAAAATGTAATAAGATATATGATTTGGAAGGGGGAATATTGAATAGGAAAGCTACTTTTTATTATTCTTTTTTTATGCCCGATTGCGATCCCGAAGTTTCATATATATTCGGATTTTGTTTATTCATTTTAAAATGATCAAAGATCTACACATTGATGGATAGCGAATAAAATTTTGTTGTTGGTATTTTTTATTTATTTATTTATTTCAAACCTGAGGTCCTGGAGAGAAAACAAAAATAGTAATAATAATAAAAAGAGATGAATGGGCAATAAAATAGCAGTAGTAATAATAATAAAGTACTAGTAAGTAAATAGTAATAATGAAAATGTGACATTCAGATCACAAAGATGGGCAATAATATTGAAGAAGGCAATTATGATTATAATTGAATGAAATAGATAATAGTGTAATCAAGATCTGATCTTTTAAAAATGTGGGGCAAACAATGAACTCAAAAAAAAAAAAAAAAAAAAAAAAAAACAACAACAACAACAAAACAAATCATTAAGGGAGATAATCAATTGATTTCTATTGATTTATTTCATTTTCATAATCTTAAAGAAAAGGCATATTTTTTTAGTAAGACAAGATCATTTATTTGTTGATTTTAGATTCTAAGAAACGAACATGTTCTTCTAAATTACCAATAGTTTTTTCCAATGCCAAAACGTCACCGACAATTGCTTTATTAGCTGCTCTATATTCATCTATTAAATAATAATATGACCCGAATCCTGTAGCTGATACTCCTAATAAGAATCCTAAAAACCCACCTCTAAAAGCTCCGATTTTTTTTGGTGGTTTAGGTATTGATGATGCAGTACTAGTGGTGGTTGAGGCGTGTCTTATAGATTGGCGTATGAATTGAGAGTACATTTTTAGTGATTATAATTATGGTAATATTTTGATTGTGTTAACTTTGTCGATTGTAAAAAAACAGTTGATTAAAGAGAGAAACAAAAGCGAGTTGCCTTTTTTTTTTTTTTTTTTTGGTGGTTTATTTTTTTTTTTTTTTTTTGATTTTTTTTTGATTTTTTTTTTTTGATTTTTTTTGCGAGTATCTTTATTGGGCGGGCAAACGGTTGTTTTAAGTATCTTTTTGTTTTTCTTTTTTTGATTGTATTTTTTATTAATTCTGATTTTTTGTATGTCAATCAGATCAATACTTCATCTTTTTCACCTATTCTAAGAATTGATATTGTTTTCTAACTTTGGGTTTTATTATACACTATTTAATGCATTTTGAATTTCTTTGACAATAAGACGCCAAAAATAAACCACAAAACTCAGAAGAGACAAAGCTTATGAATTCTAAAACCTTTTGAGCAGAGTAAGGAAATCATTTGAACAATTCCCATGAACGATCAAAAACAAGTAATACTCCTCTCATGATTGAAGATCTTTTACAAGAGGATTGCCGGAAGATCAGCGGAGGAAAGACCTACAAGACAGAGTTGAAGTTGTTGCACTTCAAAATTTGAGAACCTATAAAAGAACAGCTCTTGTGAATTTATTTCTTGCTTGAAAAGCAAAGAAGAATACAACAAGAACATCTTCACAACAAAGAGAACAACATATAATGAGTGGAGAGTTGCAACTTACAACAATTGACAATAACAATTGTAATCTGCGCAACATCGATAAGACAGAATCGCAAGAATTAATCAGGTGTACATAACTATCACATGCATCTGAGATAATTATAAACAATACATTTATGAACAGAATAATTTGCAATCACTAAAGTAAAATGATCCGCCAATTCGAAATTCCAACTTTAAGAAAAAAAAGCATTAGAGATTTGAGCTAGGCGAGTGGAAAATTGAGATTTTACCAGGTGAACTCATATATTAGAAAACTGTATGAAGATGTTTTATCACAATAAAATGAAAATAATATATATAAGTAAGAAAATAGACCATATTTTGATTTTCCGATAAATGAGAAACCAAGGGTTTACACATAAGCAACTTTAGGTACCAATACCATTAATTTAGAGCAAATTTGAAAGCTGAAAGATTGGACATTTTGTGAAGATAATAAAATGGCAAGTATTGATAGATAAAGATCAATAAAATTCAGTCTTGGTTCATAATTATAATAAAAGGTTTTAATTGTTTACACGTTAAATAAATAAATATACTAACTTAACGTAAATTCAATAATCAAGCAGCATGACTTATTGAAGGGTAAACACTTATTTCTTTATAATATGAGATAATGAAACAAATATCAACAATTTATACAAGAAAATAGAACCATATCAATCATCGTCAATAAAAATACGTGTAATTAATAAATTCGAAATGTCCCTCATTTAGGTATAGCAAAGGACGAGTTTATTTAGTTTTTACGCGTCACTAAAGGCAAAATGGTTATGGATAAATAAGAACCTGTAATTTATGCTTTACTTATTTTAAAAATAAAAATTTTAACTGCTTTTTTGCTAATCTACACAATTATAATTCACATTGGGTTGAAAGTGATAGATTATTTTAGGCAAAATGTTGCCATACATTTTACAACAAATGAAAAATATGAACCACACTCAAATTTCGTATTCATTATATAAAATCAAAAAAAAAAGAAATCTAGTTAATCCAGTTAACAAAATAATTATAAAATTAACGATATTTAAATGAATGAATTTTCTAGAAATTTGAACTTGAATTAAATTGAATGAAGTTAAATTGATGAATTTCTTCCAAGATTCAAATTTGATTATTGAAAATAGGATTATTGAAGCATTCAAACTGATTGTGATAAAATATAACCCAATTTCTAAAAATAAAATTGCAAATAACAAAACAGAACTTTTTTTCTTATATTTTAATATTCTTGAAACAAAATCATCATTAATGGCAAATATGATTTGTCTACCTAATTGGACAATCATTAAAATACAAATGAAAACGAATAAAAAAATATATCCGAATTTAATACCATCAATGGAAAATGATTTAAAAGATTGTACAACTTGAGGTAAGATAATATAATTACTTTGCATAGATTGATTTGCAAAAAGGGTGAAATTATAATTAGAAATCAAATTTGAATTTAAATTTGCGTAACAAGTATTATCGATACAAATTCGATTTAAATCTATTTCAATTTTAGTAGTGATTAAAGTATCATTATAAGATTTTAAAAGTGAATATAAAGCAGTATTTTGATTGAATTGAAAATTTATAATTTTCTTGCAAAAAATGATGGTCAAGTTGAGGGAGAAACAAATGATGAGTAAAATTATGTTGAACCAACCTAAAAATTGAATCATTGGAAAATTATTTGAAGTATTACGATGTTAAGAAAAGCTAAAAACAGATAATCTACATGATAATGAATAATTGTAATTTAATGTGTATTTATTTATATATATATATATATATATATTGTAAATTGAGTTTCTCTTTCAAATAATGGAAGGAATAAAATGTGATACATCATTTATGCGCTCCTTAAAAACAGTTTCAAACCAACTTTTAAAGTGCTCCCATTTTTTAGTGATTTTTTTTTGGGGGAATTGAAAGTGTATTATAAGAAAATAGGCATCATATAACAACATTTGGAAGTTTGTTCCATTTTTAATATCATTGGTTTCAATCTAACTGCAACATCATGATAACTCTCTCCTCTTGGGAATCTTGCATGATAGGGATCTTTTTTAAAAAAATCGTATTCTATTGGGAAACTCTCTTTAAATTAATTCATTTCATTTTTGTAATTTACATGTAAAGGTTAGAAAATCCCAGTTATACTTCAAGAGAATAAATGATGATCGAAAATAACCAGCAAGGTTCTTGCTAATGAAGGAATTGTCAATATAAATAGTGCTAAGGGGAAGACATTTAATAGTTATTTAACAAATACTTTTTGTGAAACTACAAAAAGAAAAACAATGCTACAAGGAACTTTTTTTTTCTCAATAAAAACTAGGAATTGAAAAAAAGATAAAATAAAGATGATCGCATTTACAGGGGAAAATTAACAAACAATACATTTTTTTTTATCAAAATAAGGTAGAAAAATAGCGAAATAAAATCAAAAATTCATAATCATAAAATATAGCAAAAGAGAAATAAAAAAAAGTTTTTTTTTTTTTTTTTTTTTTAGCAAATCAAGCTTAGATAGAACTCAAGTTAGCTTTTTCTTGAGCACCAACAGCAGCAACAGCAGCAGAAACTTCGGCTTCAGGCAAAGCTTTAAGATCTTCATCAAAAAGTTTGACTTTGTCGGTGTCAATGACATATCTACCTTGAATTTGACCTTTAGCCATTTTGTCAAAGACAACTGGAAGATCAGCAAGACCACAAAGTTTGAC